>JAPUUL010000650.1:0-15559 GCA_029590625.1 Lasiodiplodia mahajangana
TGAACCCCCGGCTTTGGATGTACGTTGCGAGATATTGTCCGATTTCGAGCTCTTTCTCACTCGTACTCTCGATGTTCATGAGCGTTTTCAGGAGCTCGATGACTTCTTTCGAATCTGTTTTAGTCGCCATGGTGCCGCGATTCGCTAAACGGCTATTCTTGTTATTTGGATCATAAGTGAAGTTACTATTCTAGGCCCTTAGTGAATTGTTGGAGTATCTATTTAGGTACGATAGCGTAGGCGGGGTTAGACTTAGATCGTTGCTCCGTCTTACCTGGGTAGGCTCCGCAGTTTTTCTCCGTCAATCATCGTGAGTTGCCCTCCAGCTCATTTTCCCATCACCCTTTCACCACGTATCATACAGATTCAAAATATTATGATCGTTTTATTATTATTGCCTAAGCTATTGGGGTTTCCTATTCGGATCGAGTTGCATGAACTAGCCATCTTCGCAGCTTACACGACATGGAGACCTAACGTAACTCATAGTAGGGCTGTTTTTAATTTTTATCATATAGTCATATTCATTTTACATAGATATTACTGTAATCCATAGGCTTCGAGAGATCACCACACAAGTTATTATTCTGATCCTCAGCAACCTGAGATTCAATGACATCATCATCATAGTATTGGCCTGAACTCAGATTTCAATGGCTTCATGAGACAACTCGAGACGTTTATCTCACCATAACGTAAAGAGCACCGTAAAGAAGGGCGCAAGATTACGCAAAGATAGGAAACAGGAGGTGGCAAGTTAGGAATAGGTCACTTAGTTAATGAAATCATCGTAGTTAATTAACGTATCTAAGGATAAACGCCTGCCTATAGCTGTGCTAGATCTTCGGACCGAGATGTGTTTCTATCTAGCTAATCTCTGCATGATGCGAAAAGGAATTGCGAGAGGGTTGGGGGCTCGTCATTAGGGGAATGGAATATGTGCTTTAGCAATGTAGATTAGCTATGCCCCTAAGGGTGCTATGTTCCTTTTCTTTTTCTTTTTCTTTAGAGATCAGTATTAGTTGATGTTCCTCCAACACCAGCGGGGGCGATTTGAATTTTCATCAAACTCTTCCCGAAAAGTCTAGGTTGAGGGTAATGAACCCCCTACTAACCCCTGATAAATGTAGGATAAAGGAAGTATATGAAAGTGTAGAGGTACCAAGTGATATGATTAGTGTATCAACACCAATGTTATAGTTGAGCAAATGACGGTCATTCGGTAGCACCAATCACCTGCACCTCCTCGGTCTCATCTACCCCAGCATCGCCTTCGCAATCTGACACGACCTCGAAACTCCCATCGTCGGACTCTTGGAGATGGCCGAAGAGGGTGGCGATCTGCTCGATGGACAAATTCTCTCTTCTATTAGGATTCAAGGCCATATTGATGTTATTCACCTTTTCTTCCTGAAGAGCCTCGATTCGGTTATCAATAGTATTCTGGGCAATTAGGCGGAGGAAGTGCGTTTCTTTTGTTTGTCCAATCCGGAAGACCCGTGAAAATGCTTGCATCTCAATAGCAACATTCCACCATAGATCAATCAGGATGACTCGATTTGCACACGCCAAATTGAGCGCAACCGCACCACATTTGAAAGAAGCGATCTTAAGTCGGTTAGCACGGTTTTTTNAAACGTTTCCGTTCGTAAACTTACCATAACTTTAATATCTTCTTTTTCGTGAAATCCTCGAATCGCATTTTGGTTCGCGACTTGATGTAATCCGCCTCCAAAGTAGAGAAAGCGTATAGACTCGGCATTTAACATACGTCCAAGGATGGCCGCAGTCACTTTAAACTCCGTAAACACGATAATCTTGTCACCCGGCGCTTCCGCCTGCCATTTAAGGATGACCTCCTTCACGGCAACAGTTTTGGCGCTCGGCACCACGGGTTTGGGATAAGCCTGATCAGACTCCCGAAGAAATTCAGATTGCTTCCTATTCAATTTCGGATGCCGCTTAAAGCTGTCAAGGCCTTGTTTCGGGGGAGCTAATATCATAGGATTTGGTGTCCCACCGATCCTAGAGCCCTCAATATCCGCATCGTCGGTATCAGGTAAGTCCATTGGCTCATAGTCAGTCAGTGATTTATTGCAATCAGGACACTTAGGCACTACGCGTCCGTCCCGATATTCCTCTTGTATATGATTGTCAAGGCATTCCCTGCAGAAGATGTGCTTGCACTACATAATGCAGTCAGTTAAACCTCTCTTCATTTGTTATCGCCTTAACTTACTCGGGCTTTATAGGTGGCGGCAGGCTCTTGGTAGCAAATCCGACAGGCGTCTTCGTTCTGCGATGCTAGGGCGAGATTAATCTGTTGATCAATGTTAAATTTGTAACCGAACTCGCTTTTACCGAAAGAGTGTTGTCCGTCGAGGTCGTTTTGCTCAGTGTTATTGTTCACAGCGGTTACTGCTTTCCCACACCACTTCCCGATCTGCTTGAAAGCCGGTTGTTGACCACCTACTTTCCGAAGGCGTGCCTTGATTTTATGAAGGTCCCCTTCCACCAGGGTTTTCTTTAGCACTGGTTCCAATAGGAATGGATGGGCTGCGGCTTGGCGAAGCCGTAGTACATAGAGAAGGAGAAGATTCATATCTTTCAAAGGAACACAGCGGTGGCGTCCCTCTGATAATATTGTATTTAACGTTTCACGGAGGCGGGTCTCCACGACGCTTCTCAGACTAATTAGCAGAGACCACGAGGCCAGGGAAAGGGGCTACTTACTTGTAAATTATTCTCTCTTCCTTTGTGAGGTGGACTCGCCTCACAGTGATGTAGCACATAGGAATTCGATAAAGCGGTCGACCCATAAAACTATCTTTCATAGTCCTGTCTTGTTTGTTAGAAATCTAGACGGATCTGGGAAGTATGGATTCTGACCTTCGCAGCATAAGTATGTTCATGATTACAGTGAGTCGATTTGCTGATTCTTCCTATTATTATCTGTGAGCAGAAGTTGGCATACTCAACCGGTGGTAGCTTACATCTCCAGTATTCGCGTAAAGATACTGAAAATCGCGAAGGCTTCCAGCCCAATCAGTCTTAAGAAATTTCAGATAGGGGTAGAGTTCTATATAATATTAGCATGAAATATCGCCAATGACTACATCACCTAGCTTTACCATCAAGCGTGTTGGTAATTGGAGTGCCTGACATTCCCCAGCGGTACCGTCCTGGTAGGCTCTGGCACGCAACTGACGCTATACTTCGTTAGAACCCTGTATATTTCCTAATTCGGATTATGCGTAGACTTACTATTGGTGTCCCTGTTCTTGATGTTGTGAGCCTCATCGAGAATCACACGCCAGAACGGAATTTTGAACACTGGCCCAGGGTCGCTAACCCGCGTCTCTTTCCACCCTTCCCCACTTCGGCAATCGCTCTGGAGTCGAGCTTTTTGCTTCTTGCTGGGGTATTCTCTAGAAATTTCGTGGTAACTAGCAAGACTATTGAGCCACCAGTTAGTACTCGTTTAGGTCCATTCATCGTAAACACCTACATAATACCCTTCGCGCTCTTCAACATCTCAATAGGGAGTTTTTTTTATGTCTCGGTAATGAATAACTTCGCCAATATCTTCGTTGCAGGCGTGCTTTCTAATCTCTTGCTCCCATTGCTTGAGGGATGAGGCGGGAGCGACAATGAGCGTCGAGGGGCTATATGTCTCAAGATCCTGTTCCGTAGGCCTGTTTGAGACGATACAAGCCAGGGCTTGAAGTGTCTTCCCCATTCCCATCTCATCACCTAATATACCACCCCACGGGCCTTCCTCTGAAAACTCACGACGCAACATCCACGACACTCCAACAACCTGATGGTTGTATAAGGCAGTTTTCATTCCTTTTATGAGCCATTTTCCATCTTGGGCAACACAATTATTGAAGCCGAAGGAGCGCGTCGCCTCCATTAGCTTTTTTTTATCTCCTCTCGTGTTAGCCTTGGTAACATTTTCTGGCAGTCCCCTCATTATTTGCTGAAATTGGTTTATCTTCGTTGTTGCCACAATCGGATCCGCTTCCGATATGTCACCTAGTGCCATACGGGCCTCCATTGGGTTGGAATGCCGAAGCCTCTGAAGCATCTCCGCCATAACTTTCATTGAACCCTTCTTTCGGTGTCCTTTCTTTCCCTTGTTATTGGATTCATCTTTCCTCGATCGCTTTCGCTTTTCAGAGCGAGAACTTCGGTTATTGTCTTTCTTGGAACGTTTCCTCTTCACGCCCGCAACTTGGGGTAGGGCCTCTCGGGGGTCTTTAGGTCTCTTAGCAAACCATTCCTTCGCCGATCTGGATCGCGGGCCGGCCTGCTTTCTAACGATCTTAGTCTTTTTCGGCTCGGCTGGCACATTTCCCGTCTCTCTCGCATCTTCACGACTACTACTCTGTGCTTCAACTTCCTCGCTAACATCGAGGTGGTCCGCCGGGCCACAGTTATTGGAATTATCGCTGCCTCGAGTATGTCGATGGCGCAATGGACCACTTTCCATTGTCTGTTCTGATCGAACTCTGTCCGCGCCAGAGACGAAAAGCGATTCTTCTTCACTCATACTGTCGGTATGTATCCCGAGATCAGGATTATTGCTATGAAGTTCGACACCGGTTGGTAGGTTCGGAGTTCTGTCTAGGCTAGTAGGGAAACGAGAACCGCTGGTACCCTCGCGGTCTTGAGAGACATCCACGCGGTCCTCTGTATTCATATCACCTTGTATGTCGGGGCTGAGTTGGGGAGTTTCGCTTTTGATTCGCACGACTGAAGATTTCGATATGCTGTTATGTTGGCCACCCCTTAGGTGGAAGATGTTGTCGTTGGAATCTATGTCCGCCGACTGGGGGTTGGGGGCGTTTTCTGTGGTTTCTGGGGAAATTGAAACGCAACAATGTTCAACGATCTGCCTCTGCTCCTGTGCACCTCTCGAGACACTACAGTCAGTCGAGTCTGCAGCTTGCATGTCGTCGATATATACCGTGATATCAGTAAGTGAGGGTGAGCATTCAAACCACGTGCACTACCCTTGACTCAAGAGGGGGTAGTTGCGGCCTCGGAGATACATATAAAGGCTTAAATGAAGAAGATTCTGTGAGAATTGAATAGGTACTAGTGGATCGATGTCAAGATTGCATCAATGTTAGATAGATCAGAGATTTCGTAGGCTTATGCATATGTAGTGTGTAAAGCTAATGGATTGCAATATGGGAGTAGCTGTTTAGATAGGTAGGGCTTGAGAGGATGTCAATGAAAGGGGTAATGTCCGGTAGAGTCGGTCTTATCGAAGACTTATATGTTTGGACGAGGCAGCTGTTCAAGGAAGAAATGAGGTTGTTCAAGGCGTAATAGAACGGAATGAAGGCCCTAGATATGGTGAAAGATAATATCAATATGCCGAAGAATGGATTGCGTATTAAATGTAAACATAAAAATGAATGTAGGTTGAGGAGAGGAAACGATGTAGTGAAGGACAAGGCGAGGTTATAGGAATGGGGATGTAGAAGTAAGAGAAGTGGTTGCGCGCGGATTATCTTGGAGTGTACCTAAACCACGTTGTTAAAGTAGAGGAAGACTGCACCTTCCTCACAGAGGTTCGATGCTAGGTGGCTTCCTTAACCAATAGCTTAGCAAGTTAACCTCAGGGTATCGTGCAAGTAAGATATTGCTATGTGCAGACCGAAGAGGGCAGATGGAACCTTGTTCGACGCAGCATGAATCAGCGAGGGAGAGGAGAGGAATAGATTGAATAATACGATATTGATCGGCTCAATACGGCGTTCTAGATTACGTATTGTTGCGGATATGGTATGACCGAATATGCCGTGAAGCTAACTGAAGCCGGTAGCTACAACGATTGGCTGCTAAGGGTTAGGGGTCCTACCAAGCGTTATGGAGGAAAGGATCTATGAGATGTATAATATATTTGTCGACTAGCTTTGGTTTGGGGTAAAGGTGGAATCTTCGTTGGACCGCCTTCCTTGAACTAGGTAATTAGCATTTCTTCATTGGCGACGCGCACCACCACTACTACTACCGAGAGTCAGGTAACGCTATCTTGTTGACTCGGATGTTCAGATAACATCGTAGATATTCTCTAATGACGCAAGAGGTGCGGTGACCCGGTTGCAAACCCAAGAGAGACAAGGTGCCAGACAAGATACCTCTCCTTATTCTATTCTGCTATGAAACCTAACACTAATCTCTACTCTGGGCTCGCCGCCTTTCTCTCTAGGCGAGTCCTAAATCAGCTCCTAATTTGTAATAAATCGACTTTTAATCGGCCAACCAAATTGGCTGCTCTGGGAGATTATGTTGTTAGACTCCTATTCTGGAGTTACTCCAGCCCCCCGTAGATAGGAGAAGGATTCAGTCTTCTAGCACGGCGGCGGCGGATAACTTGTCCTCCGGGAACATCGAAGTGTACCGCGTATATATAGCTTGCAAGCTCTACTTAGAACCTCCGTATAGAACCCGTCTACCGTTTTGCAATGAGAAATGTAAGGCGTCACCTTGTGTGAACGGAACTGGGATTTCAGTGATTTGAGAGTCTTGATCGCATAGGTGGGCCTCTATCGATATCTCATAAACTAGGAGAATCTACTTAGAACGCGGTGTCAAGAAGGGCTTGTGTGGTTATCGAAGGGTCCCAGTTGAAGTTAAATAGGGCTGTTGTAATCCGCTTGAGCAATGCTAACATCGTGTTAAAGACTTAGCAAAGCTCAGATTCAGGTTACCTGCTACTATCCTGGGTGTTTTTTTTTTTTTCGGAAGTGTCTTCTCCTCTCCCGCAGCCATACTTTGAGGCGCGTCAAGGTGTCCAACCACATCGGCGAGACCAACTACTCCATGTGCGCTGGTGTCTTTCAGTGGGTATATAATATGTTCTTGTATCGCCGCAATGCCATTTAATCCTCGCGCCCCATTGCCATTGTGAACCCCGGAGACGGAGTAGTTGAGCTTTGGAATCTGTTGGAAAATAGTGGGTATATTATTGTAGCTGGAAGGTGTCCGTTCTGACTATGTACAGCGTCTTTCAAGCTTCGAAACGAGTGTTATCAATCACCTCTCACGCGACCGTAAATCTAGACCGCCAATCGTTCAACCTTGTCCCTGAGAGCCTTGACTTGCCCAGCTAGCTCACTGCCTTCATTGGCAGTAATGCACGCTGCGATTACGGCACGCGACACACCGCAAGCTCTTCCCAGCGCTACCTTGCTCGGCACGAACACGTACGGTGTTCCTTTGTCCTCGCATAGAAGCGGTATGTGGGTGACTATTTCGATGGGAGACGTATCGGCCGCGAGCAGGGCAATTTCGCAAGTACCGCGGTTGAGGGCTTTGGTAACTAGAATCCGCGTAGGCCTGTTAGGCAGATGCTCTTCTGAACGGAGCTGAAAGAAAGACGATCTGGCTCACCCTCATTGGCACCCTTTTTGGATTGTCGAAGGTGGACCGCTTGTTGCGTCAAGTCGAGAATTTCTTGGGTCAAGGCTGGATCGGCCAAAGGCCACGCTAAATGACGTAAATTAGAGTCAATTGGATACGAATTTGGTGGGCGCAGGATTATTATACCAACAGAGGAGGTGTCGGACGGCATGTTGAGTGGTGTGGCTCACTCCAGAAGAGATCACGGCCTTGATGAAGTGGAATGTGTCAAGGCTTGGCAGACACAGCTCTTAGTGGGAATTAAGAGTCAGTTAGTATTTACTTTCGATGCAAGTAGAGAAGCTCAGAAGTATTGACAGGCTACACCGCTTTTGCGATGCGCCTAGGTTAGGTAGGTTAGTACTCCACCTTACAGGGCATGTGGCCAATCATACATTAGGTATCGCAGCTTGTCCCGATGGGATGGTACCAACCATTGTGATTGGTCAACAGCAAATCGCATTCGAGCCTCTTAGGTACTTAGTCGACTTACATCCCATCCGAGTGCTGCTGTACCAAATCTCGATTTGGTTGGATCTGATCTCGAACAAATCTTGAAGTAAATTCAACGTTTTGAATCGCAAGGAAGTCAATATACAGATAAGTTAGGTAAAGCGAGGTAAACATTTACCAGTCGAGTCAGTCAAGCTCTGATTATCTGGGAATGCATTAGTTGTCGCACTAAGGCCTCAGCCATCCGGTCTGCGAGACGGCCAACAGTTCAAGCGCTTCCTCATCATAGCAACTTAGAAAGTGGAATAATACGACCACTAGAATATGTAACATATAGCAGTAGACCTACCTATGTAACTAAGTATCTAGGCAACTATCCAAGCAAGATATTATTGTTTTGTTGGGTTCAACTATCTACCTAGGTATGCAATGTGCCCTCTTATTCCACTTTGTAAGTCGTTGGCACTGAGGGAGCACTAAAAGAGATATGGGACCCAGGATAACGAAGAACCCCCGACTCGCGAGGAGCCATGAATCTCGAGACCCCAAGCGCATTGTTAGCTAGATTAGCTCTACTTCCAAGTCCTCAGCCGGAAATACCTGTCACATGCACACCTTCAACCCCCCACGATGCCGCAACGGAATCCTTCCGCTATTGCAAGGCCGACTCCAGGAAAGACTGTTTTGATGCCTACGCAATACTGGGCCATTGTGAAATACCTCAGCCTCGCCAACTATCCCGTATGTCTAAAACTAATAGGGTCATACGCATACTAGATGGCCAGTTGTATGACCCTCTAGCTAACACATGAAACAACAACGAACATCAACCCTCCTTAGCCTCCTTCTATCTGGAAAAACGTCACGATACACTCGTTCTCTACGACGAACATACACCCTGCTTAGCCTTTCAACCTTGATATGGCCGAAAGGAGAGGCCAGGAAGTGCCAGGAAATTGAGCCGCAGTCCAACATATCGAATCATGATTAATCATTAATAGAGTTGACTCGAGGTCACAGGTGGAAATGATGGGCGTTTCGTTTCGTAAGGGTTGAGATTTGGAATCGTTGAACAAAGTGAGGGACGTGTTGGTTGAAGCACGCGGGTGGTTAACAACGTTGAGGAGCAGACGAGCAAGTATATAAAGTGCAGCTGCTTCGCTCGAGATGAGCATCCAGATCATCATTCGCATCATTCACTCGTCTATTACAACCACAGATCGGAAATCATCATCACGTTGCGCGCCTGATATCCAACTTGAATCCAGAATACCATCTTTTTCCAGACTAGAAATCACACTTTAGCTTGCTCCAGCAGTTCCATAAACCTTGCCCAGTACGTATATCTGCCTACGCCTTCATTCGTTTATTTTCCTCTTCCTTCTAGTTTTATCCCGCCCGTTCTAAGTGCTAATACGAAGCAGACATGTGTCGCTCACTTACAACTTACTACGCGTGTGGCCACTCGTTTCCTAGGTTGGTAGAGCGTTGCCGTCACTATGGGGAACCCGGCCACCACCTCACCCTGACACTCAGCATCTAAGTATCCGTTGCTTCGAGTGTAACACGCCATCGCCAACACCCTCGCCATGAACTAGACTCCCCATAAGGCGTGAGGCGCAAGTTTCCCGACCTGATGGATAATCCGAATAAAGATAGCTACTATCTGTCCCTACCGTCGCTCATTTTTCCTTTTTCATTTTGTTATTTGATGGCGGATCCGCGCATCCCCAACTGTCACTCATTTATTACTACATGTCAGAGGACGAATGACCATGGGTCTGTATTAGGGGTATAGGAAGGAGTATATTACTGTTATCAAACTTGAGTCATTCTTTTGGGTTCCGTGTGGCCACAGAAGCGAGGTTTGGTGCAGCTTATTCAAGCTTACACGGGGATAGGGGCTACACGGCTCGTTCACTTTGTTATTACTACGATACAACACTCTCGTTTTTATCACTACAATACAACACTCGTTTTTATTTGCCTACTCACTGAACCGGATCATTCATTGGCTTGTTTCTTGTTCCATTTTTCTTTTCATATAAATCTTCAAGTGAACTCTATCATTTCGCCCTCCTAATCCTGCTCCCTTAACATGAGGAAATCTGGGTGATGGAACCTGCACATAGGTATGCTGCGTGCGTTCCCGTTATGCTTATTGACTAGTCAAGTAGGCTTTCTAATTAATAAAGCCATGTCCACAGGACCAAAGTCCTCGTTATGGGGAAGGCGAATCCTGGAATACTCGTTCTCGATCATCTTCGCGGCCCTTGAACTATAAATAGTGTTAGAAGCCGATACCAAGGTGAGGGGTAGATGTGTAGACGAAGGTAACTACCTTCGTATATCAGGATACAAAATTAATCTATGGAAATATAGGCATACTTGAAACGGGGATCGGGGCATTCAGTTTCATCTGTCCAAATAATAATACCCGGGCGACATAGGTCTGCCACAATGTCCTCTACTGTAATATCGGCATTGATAGAGACGAGAACGCTGGATTCGTCCATATCTAGCCATGCTCTCGGGTCGTCTATAATGGTGAATCCGACGGACTGAATTAAATCCTTACATCGTGATGAATATGCAGGATCCTGCACATACTTCTCGGCCGATGCCGGAAGAGTCCCACGACGAACCAAAATTGAATGAATGGTGGATACGAACGCATGCTGAATGAAGCTGTGTCTTGTTATTTGCGACTTTATAGTAAATGGCCCTAATGCAACGGCGATAACCTTGGTTAAGGTAAATGGTATTTCGATGTTAGTAAGGATTTCTTCAAGTTGCGCGTAGTGTTGGGTCATTTTCCACTCCTGCTCCAAGGCTTGGTAGATGCTGAAGTCCTCCGCGGGTGGCACAGGCGGTTTCTCATATAAGGAGGGATCGTAATTGTCGAGAATCCTTATAACGGCAGAAATCTTCATCGGGCCGTATGCTGATTGGGGGTCGTATGTCCTTATGTCTGGGTGCCAAAAAGTAGCGAGAAGCCTGACCGTTTTGTAATGGATCGTCCTGCCGAGAATCTTAGTGCACGAAGAAGTATAAATCGGCGAGGAAAGACTCGCGCCGCCATCTTACCACTTTTCACCATCGAAGATTTGATTGGGACTTGGAGGCATTGAGACTAGAGGTTGGACAAGGACTTCGTAATCAAGCCCATTAACCCCCGGCATCGTAATCTTTGCACCATTTTCCCGCTCACCTCTTCGAAAGTGATCGAGTTCTTCACCAACTCTTCGTATGTTCTCTTTAGTGAAAAATGGGACGCCAGCATCGTAAAGGCTTTGGATTTCGCTAAAAATGGACTTCATCAAAGCTGTTCTCTCCAAATCGGCTGGTTTGTTTCGAGGCCCCATGATATAGCGTAGTCATATGAGGTAGATATGGTAATAAGCAGGAGTTAGAAGGAGAAGGTGTAGAAAAGGAGTTTTGTAGAATTAGGTGGTTACTAAATGTACGAGATAGCTTCTTAATAACCACGAGATAACCCCGCACTTGAAGGTTCGATACTGTTTGCAAGTATATGCAGCATCGTTCTGGTCTGCAGCTAACAATCTATCTTAAAGATGGAGAAATGGAGTTCATGATAGCGATGAGAGTGGCTGCCTAGTGCACTATTGTCGACCCCGTCCTAGTGCGGTAATGCAGTTGGTGGCTTGCGTAGCCTTGGCGCGCACGTCGGTATTTTCTCAGAGGTTTCTCACAAAAGAGTAGCTGAATTTCTACAGAGTTAATCACCTATACCAGAATAATTCACGGCCAGTTCATACTGGGAATATTTTGAGCGTGCACCAGTAGACTGGAGAGGTGTCGGTACGGGGTTTAAGCTCGTGCCTACTATTCGAGCTATGTAGTGTAGGTAGTACTTAGTGCGGGGTCTGCACTGGCACAGGCTCGGATTGGTATGGTGTGAGCGAGATCCATAATAGTTCGGCCATAGACTTATAGGTACTTAAGTAAGCTTCAGAGATTAGGATTATCATCAAGCTTCGAAGTAACGACACCAAATAGGACCGACTTCGTAGGACGTTGGTCGCAGACAACTACGTGCACTAGGGCCGAGAAAGAGCAGGCAGTTAGCCCTATGGTAAAGTAAGTAGTTTAGATTGATTCAAGGGTCTAATTTTCCGTGTTTGAATGCCTACGCATTTAGCGACTACTGTTCTGGTGGCCTGTGCGCCGCCCAGTATATCACGATGCGCTGATTCCTATGGTCAGTCGTAATCTCTAGCAGTGCTAAGTTAGCAGTGCCTAGGTCCTGCCAGAAGTCCTGGCTAGGATTCTAGAGAATGTGTGACGAGTATACGTCTCACGGAACAGCCCATAGTCTTAGAGAGTGATGAGTTAGCTCAACTTACTTAATTGTGCTTCCAGTCTTACTGGTATCCTATTATAAGAAAGTAGATACTTCTCATTCTGTGGCTATACCCAACCAGGATCTTCAGGGTATCTACGCCAAGTCCTGGTTCCCCGGTATGAGCGTAAAGTTCTCTGCAGATCCTCCGCCGCTGGGGCTGGTTCTAGACCCTCTAGCTTTCTATCATTTGCATTGCGGATAATGCCATAGGCTGGAGACAAAGGACCAGGCTCTGCCCGCATGCCGGTCAAAAGTGATATAAGCGGTGTAATTCCTGTATCTTACCTACTTTGCTCTTACTATTCGAATTGACTATACTGCTGTGATCTATATCGGATAGTCCAGCTAATCACCAACCCCACATCCTGTCTGAGCAACCAAATAGATACTTCCTGACGTACCGGGTAATTAGATTGAGGGCTGAATTGATATGTCAGAAACCCTATGTTCTGGGAATGTGATCCGAGACATGAATCTTTGCAGCTTCGGGCACTAGGTAACCTAGCGAGTGAACTTAGCACGTGCACGGGTTCTATAGACTCGCCAACCAATCTATAATTAGAATTATTTAGCTCTGAATCAGCTACCTACCTAGGTAATCGGACTATTAGCATACCTAGCACAGCACTGGTACAAACCCTCCAGTTCTAGCGAATAGGAAGATTCTGATTCGATGACGTACGCCAGCTGTATCGTAGTGCATCAATTCAGCATCCCGCTTCTTGGCGTTCAAGAACCCCACGATTGGGATTCTTCATTGGCTAGCACGAGTAACACAACATTGCGCTGCGGAATTTTGATAGCATCATAGCTTCGTATCAGGCGATAGAGCCCTCGAAAACGCCCCAACGTCAATTGAAACGCTTCGAGCGCTTCTTCTCGTGAGCCTAGACTTTGTCAGGCAGTAATGTCACAATCACGCCCAAATATCGTGCATGTGTTCTATATGAGTATGACAAGCTGGTAGCATCAACTCAGAAACTATCTAGGTATAGGCTAGATGTGATCAAACAAACGAAGGCGTCCTATACCAATATTAATGTTCTTAGTGCATATCGAGATCGGCGCCGGTTCCGTATACCTACGTAGATGGTTCGGGGCTCATCAACCCGTCGAACAACGTTACACAGAAACCTACGGTGAGCACCGTGCGGTTTACGTGATATGACACTTGGAGTCTGACATTGTCTGCCTCGAGAGACGATTTTCTCACCAGCTGACCTCTAAGCAAAATGCTATTGGCTGTGAACCATCGTAGGCTTCATAGTACAGCAGTGTCGTCATATCGTGACTACGCAATTCAATCGGAGCATGTTGAGACCTGATTATATCAATACAAAACAAGACAAGACTCAATTCGACGTAGATTTAGTATCGCACTGAGCAAGAAACAACAAGGCTACCGTGGCATTGAGTATTGCGACTACCCGCGAGTTCATTTGCTTTTCTCTCAGCCCTATGAGGCTATGTCGCAGTCCTGCTTACACCGCCGTTCATGTCTAGTAGCTGACGTTGGATGTCGTCACACACCGGTAATCACACATATAGGAGTCGCATTCGCTAGGCGGCTCTAGCCCTCTGCCTCATCCCCGCCGAGAGATAATCCCACGCAGGATATTTCCCTGTCGGAAAGGGACAAGACAGTGTAGGGCTTTTTTCAGCTACTGGCGCAGTGGCTAAGACCGGCGTGACGGAGCTTGCCAGATGGCTTTAAGACAACTAGACGTTCTTGGGAGCATATGCGCCTCCAGATTCGCAAGCCAATCATGTCGTATTGTCAGACTTTCGTGTTTCCCACACGCCGTATTTTGCCGTTCGTCGTAACGCGTGCTCATCTACCATCGACAGGGATACCCTCAACCGACGCCCGATGCTGCCTGATATAGAAACCTACCAGTCATACCGTCAGATTTCGTATAGATAACCGTGATTGATCGGCTACCGACGTGATCCCCATCAAGCCACATACCGTAGAATGGCGATTGCGAGTCAAGGAGGCGCCGAGGTAGCACCATCTTGTCCAAATCGCATTGACATAGGGGCTTAGCATGCTCGGTGTACTTGATTAGAGTATACAGACTAAGAGGCAGCCGTTCCCGGTTGACTGTGTCTGAGAATACTAGTAGCAGTGTGAATTAAGTCTTGAAAGGAGAAAAACGGGGGTTGATCTGACTAATTTGACCGGTATCATAGTAGCATTGGACCCCAAGCAGAACTATAAAGGGAAGAGTGTCTTCCTAATCAAACCTCGATGTGTTATGGAAAACGATTGATAAAGTCAGGACCCTTACTTTGCCTCACTGTATCAGTCATCAATACCTCAATAACTTTCAAGCAAGACTTAGCTAAGGCCCTTATACAACATCATCGGCAGCATACATATTATGGCTACCACAACCCCACTAGACCTCAATAATGTCCAGGGTGATATCCTGTAAGCTTTTGTCTGTAGCCGATATATCGTACTTGACTGACCCCGTTGGATAGAGAGGGTCTGGGGAAGAAGAACGAGAGTTTCCTCTTCTTTCGCATCAAACATGGCCAAGCAGCCGCCTTCCGCCACCACTTGAGGGCTCTCATCCCTCTGATCACCAGTACCACCGAGGCCAAAGAATTCCACCACACAATCCGAGAGGGAAAGAAGGAGGCCGCTCGTCATGGAAAGCAATTCCCGATGATCGAGAACAGTGGCGTGAACATCTCCTTCTCTCAGACAGGCCTCGTCGCGGTGAGTTTATACGCTACATAGTTGACGGGTCTGAGATCACATGGTCTAACGTATTTGCATCTTTTAGCTCGGTATTACCGACGATATTGGAGATGCCGGGTTTAAGGCCGGAATGCTGAGCGACGCCGTCGATCTCGGCGATGACCTTGCAGACTGGGACGACAAGTTCAAGACTGATATCCACGGCGTAATCGGGGTCACTGCCAACAGCAAACACGTTCTAGCCAGGACCTTCGAGAAGATCAATAAGATATTCGAGGTGGGTTGCGAGGATGCTACAATTGAAGAGGTCACATTCCTCGCAGGTCATGTCCGTCCGGGACCCGAGAGCGGTCATGAACAGTGAGTATCCCCCGCCGCCATGGGGTTATAGATTTGCCTATTGACGGCTATTGTTTTTAGCTTTGGCTTCAACGACGGACTCTCACAACCAGCTGTCAAGGATGTTGATGCTGGCGTCACATCCGAACCGGGCGAGGCCCCAATCCCCCAAGGCATCATTCTTCTGGGTCGTGACGGCGACAATGTCCCGCGCCCTTCGTGGGCTCTCGACGGAAGTTTCCTCGCTTTCCGATACCTTAAGCAGCTAGTCC
>JAPUUL010000651.1:0-15554 GCA_029590625.1 Lasiodiplodia mahajangana
GTGTCTCCTCGTATTCAAGATCGAATTCATAAAAGTGGAGTGGGTGATTCTTCCGACACCCGGCCGGCCGTTTTCCTGGAAAACATCACGCATGAAAGGTCGCGGCTTCGCCATCACGAAATACGACGTCGTGGCCTTCAGCGCGAGGAACACCCACAGGTTAGTTCGCTAGAGTCATTTATTACCCCCTTGGGCAGGTTTTGGGTCTCATTGCCCCTGCATACTCGCGACATATAAGCTGAAAGCGTGTATAATAGGCTTTCGCTGTCGGGCGACACGAGCAAGATCGCCAACGTCATGCTGACTTCACGCGGTCGGAGGACCTGGGATGACATTCGGAAAATGTTCCGCCTATACACGATGGATGTCATGCCTCGATTGGGCAACAGCGAGTCTTTGCAGACGTTGTACTACCTAGTCAACACTCCCCGAGATTGTGCTCCGCGAATCCACGAGTTCCATGATCTCTGCGACTTTACTCATTTGCGCACGGTGTCGAAAAGGACTTCTCGGGGGTACATTTCGATGAATATGGAGTCTTTTAAAGACGTGACGCATGTATGGGTCACACCATAATGCTATTGAGGGGAGTCGAGAGATCGCTCCATTTTCGGGTCGTTGAGCTATGACTGAACACAATAATGATTTGAGAGGAACAAGTTGGCGGTCGTAATCTACAAAGCATTGTGAGGATCGATTATGTTACTCGTTGAGATATACCGATATCCTGTGCCTACTTAGCCTTGGTAAATATATCCTTAGTTCAAAGCTCCAAGCAATGGTGGATGTCCTGTCTAATTCAACCATGCCTCTCAGCACAGATGATGCCACACTCGCCTAAGATGTAGTTATGCAAGATAATTAGCTTCAATCTGGATCTGTAGCGCTTCCGTTTAATAAATAAAGATATGTGAAGTCTCTGGAGGCCTTGAATGTGAAGGTAATGGGGGAGCAGAAGGGCACCCGGGACCGAGATGCTGTGTTATTCCAGGAAGCATCGAGCTATAACACATGCTATAGAATCTTATCTTGGCGAAAAGGCTGGGTAATCATGAAGACCCCGGATCCTATCGATTATTGACACTTGACTAGACTTCGAAGCTCTCGTCACAGGCGATCTCAAGGCTAGGGGACCAGATCATAGGTTTCATTTGTGAAAAAGCCTACCGGGCAAGGCTCATTACGCTATTTTGCGACGCACCGGAAATGTGACCTTGCATCTGAAATGTAGTAGTTCCGCATTTGCTTTCTCATTAAGCAAGTCTTGTCTGATAGTCAAGGAATTTGTATTTGAAGGCAAGTATCACCGCCCTAAAAGCTGGTAAAGAAATAGTCATTGACTGGAACACATAAGTAGTTTGTTCATGCCGTGATCCGAATTCTCCACGCCCTGATCCCCTATGAATACACAAATAATACAGTACGTATATAGTACACTAGACCGTGGGCGAATCCGTTTTTTATTAGTAACATGCGGAGTGAGTGGGATATGGGCTTACCACCCACTTAAGACCCCCACCGTATTGAGTAAGTAGGTAGGTAGGGCCAAAATGAAGCCGCTGCCTCATATTCGGTTAACAAGTCCGGCCGAGCGGAATTCTAACCCCACGTGAAGACTGAATCCGAGTAAGTTGTCTAAAAACGTAGTTATAGAGTCAAGACTTTGTGGGAGGCGGGATCTAGGGAGTTTCACTAATCGAGCTGCAAAACGCTAATTTCATTGTCTAAAGAAAAACAATACTTGCTTGGACAGATGAAACTCTGGGGAAATGATCCTCCAATAATTTGATTTTTCCCCTCTTCTTGAAATTGACGCGATGGTCTGTCCAAATCTGCACGCAATCCTTCGCCATGTAGAGGTTGGTATTGCATTGCACAGTGCACCCACCAACGCCAGAAAACGAAACCACCAAACTGGAACCTTTGGGTCGCGGGGCACAGGTTTACATCCGACCACATGGTACCCAGGCCACCGACCAGACCCGTCAGCTGGCGAGGTGCAATTTCAGGAATCCCTATTGGCAACGTGCGGTCTTTTTGTGGTCTTTTTGCCGTCTCCGAGGCATAGAAAATTGGGACTCGGGTACTCCTCAAAATCCTGCTCTCCAGGAAACCCACCTCACGATCCAACCGTCGGAAAAGGCGAGTCATTAAAATCGTGGAGTTGAGTAGTGGTCCTCTGGGGGTGGCTGGCTTTTGACGTTGATGGGCGGTACCAACACGGCAATAATTCCATACCCATTCGTAGGATTCACTCACAACTCGGAGAAAAAAAAAAGCCAGCATGAAAACAACTCATAGCAGCCTTTTACGCCTTGTCAAATAAGAGGAGGCGTAAGAAAAAAACTCTTCAGATAGATAAGAAGATAAAAAGCCGGGAGAAGAGGGTTATTAAGTCGCGTATGACATCATCATCAGAGCCAGTCACAAGCTTTTACTTCGGCACTCGACGCTAGGCAATGCCGGTTAGTGGATAGCAGTGGGCTGTAGTGGGTAAATGCGGACCCTAGTGAGCCCCTAGCCGCCCCTAGCAGAGCCCCTAGTCTGGACCCTTGGTGCTTAGAGCTGCTTAGAATATCAATCCCATCCACTTTCACCTCTGCCGCACCACACTTACTACATACTTCTACTAGATGCCTATCTAACCATACGATACCTACCTATGTGTTGTCCCGTCAATTGATCCATCAGTCCCGAATTAATTGGGCGGGCGTTATGAGATAAGCGAGGGGGAAAAAACTAAAGCGAAGGGAGAAGAGTTGATAGAAACAGAAATGCCTGGGCTCCTAGTTCATACTCCTGCAATACGAGCTCTCTTTATTATCAACACTACCGACGATCCCAATCCTATTCGAACCCCCTCCTTCTCTCAGACGCGCGGTATACCGCTTAGGGAAATTCTTTTCCGCCATCCTTCCCGCCATCCCTCCCTGCCCGTGAACCGTCTTGTCTCGCTTGTCTGCCGCTGATGCTGATGACTGCCCATGTCAGACTTTACTGGAGCCGGACTCCGCCGTGATATTCAACAGTGCTCCATACCCGAACCTTGGCGGTCAAACGTTCGGTGCCGATAGCGACAGGCGAAAAGTGCCACAGTTCCTATCCACACCTCCGTTACGTGGTTTCGCCGAGTCACGAGTCTCCGCTGCCATGCCGCTGGGGTGGGCTCGGATGTGGAACTATGACGATGGTCGTTGAAGATTCTTCACGAGCCACCTTCTTGTTCCTAGCGAACGGCCCCGGTGAGGCCAACCACCCGCTGCCGTGAATGGCTGCATCTTTCAGCCTCTTGTGGGCCCCCCTTATCAGACTTATCAATCCTCGATACCGACGGCGTAATGATCGCCTCGAGCCCAATCTTGGTTCAGATCCTGTCCCTGGGTGGGACTCGTGCTAAGTCCTAACATGATTATGTATCGATTGGAGGGATCTTGGTCTGTCTCTCTGGTTCACGTTGACTTTGCATCATAATCATGAGTTGTGGGCTTTTAACGGGTCTCGTTGGATTCCCCGTTCGGTCTTGGTTCGGAGCCTTGGACGAATTCGTGAGAGATTGCCACTAGTCTCCACGTGCGTTATGGTGGTTAATCTCTGGAAGTGACGTGATGTTGGGATCTGAGATGGACAGTGAGGAAAGATGTTAAATGATAAATACCCCCCGGATCTCACGACCCTTTGGCCTTATTCCCCATCTCAAACTATCCTTTCCCCATTAACCCACACTTCCCCCAAAGCCCTAAAGAGCACGACAAAATGGGGCATCAAGAGAATGCGGCTGGCGTGCCCACTTACTGGGGCCAGTCTGGCAAGTCATTACAGAGACTGGTCACGGTCGTGGCTACAATCGATTTCTTGCTATTCGGCTACGACCAAGGTGTGATGTCAGGTATTATCTCTGGCGCACCCTTCGTCTCGGATTTCCCTCAAGTCGACGGTGACAGCAATTGGCAAGGCTTCGTAGTGTCCATTTACGCGGTTGGCTGTTTCTTCGGTGCTCTATTTATCCTGCTCGTCGGCGATAAGCTCGGCCGCCGGAAAGGCATTTTCATCGGTGCTACGATTATGATTATTGGTGTCACCATTCAGCTCGCTTGTGTACCACCTAGCCATGGAGCTACCGCCCAGTTCATCATTGGGCGATTCATAACCGGCATAGGAAATGGTATTAACACATCAACCATCCCAATCTGGCAAGCAGAGTATGCCCCCCGCGTCGCAAATGGTTAAAATGGCATAAACTGACATTAGTGTGTGCCTATAGATGCAGTCATTCGCACAACCGAGGCAAGCTCATCTGCATTGAGGGCGGTAATGTCGCTATCGGGACGTTAATTGCGTACTGGTTGGACTATGGTGCCAGCTATGGCCCACATGCCTTTACATGGCGATTCCCCATCGCTTTCCAGGTTGTGTTCGCTGTCTCCGTCATTGTGCTTATGACCAACCTACCAGAGAGCCCTCGATGGCTCCTTTCCCATGATCGCGTAGATGAGGCTACAACGATTTTAGCTGCCCTCAACGGCGAGAGCCGATCAGATCCCCGCCTCAAGACTCAGCTCGGCAACTTGAGGGCTGCGATTCGCGCTTCTGGCCAGCTCGACAACAAGACCAAGTTCTCTGATCTCTTCACCGGCGGTCCCACCCAACACCTCCGCCGTATGCTGCTTGGCTTTTCTTCACAGATGATGCAGCAGTTGTCTGGTTGCAATGCCGTCATTTACTACTTCCCTATTCTCTTCGAGAAGGCTATCGGTACCAGCCAGAATACCGCATTGCTCCTTGGAGGTGTCAACCAGATCGTATACGCTCTCTTCGCCACCACCTCATGGTTTGCCGTAGAGCGTGTTGGCCGTCGCAAGCTATACCTCATTGGTACCGTCGGACAGTGCTTGTCTATGGTTCTTGTATTCGCCGCCTTAATTCCTGGTACTGCTGGTGCCGCGAAGGGCGCTGCCGTCGGTCTTTTCGTAAGTCGACAATACTATTTTGTTACAGACGACGTATGCTGACTTATCACAGACCTACATTGCATTCTTTGGCGCTACCTGGCTGCCTCTCCCTTGGCTCTACCCTGCCGAAATCAACCCGCTTAAGACTCGTGCCAAGGCTACAGCTAGCTCGACTGTAAGCAACTGGCTTTGGAACTTCTTCATCGTCATGATCACCCCAGTGCTTGTGTCCAACACTGGCACCAGCGGTTGGGGCACCTACTTGTTCTTCGCTATCCTCAACGCCATCTTCTTCCCTATCATCTACTTCCTATACCCTGAAACAGCAGGCCGCAGTCTCGAGGAGATCGATATCATCTTCGCTAAGGGCTATGCCGAGAACATCAGCTACGTCAAGGCAGCCGAAGAACTACCTTTCCTAGATGAATCGGAGGTCTTGGGTAAGGCCCGTGAGTACGGCATTGATGTACAAACGGACGAATACGCTGGCGAGGACCAGTACGCCGAGAAGCCTCTAGCTTTAACGCCTTCATCCGATGGATCGGCTGCTTAAGCTACATAGCGCGTTCGCGTGGCTGGCCATCGCGGTCTCTCGGCATGACGATACGAAATACTTGGGGTTGGCCTGAATGGTACCAACCGCGCGCAAATCACGGGACAACGGTTATTCACGAAAACTCCCACCAAAGACTTTTGACACAATAGACAGGATACTACTTGGCATTAGACTTTTAGGTAGACGGGGAGGCATATTGGATAGACCCGGATCAGGGCCCTGCTTTTCTTTTTCTTGTTAGGAATGATACCACCCTTTTTGGCATTTGGATATCCACGGGACGGGGGAACGAACAGCGTTTCCCCCCACCATTTAGCGCATCCATCATCGGGTTAGATGATAGTACATACTAGACTAGCGCTTAAGACTAGAGGCAATAGATTGGCTAAGAGGCAATCTTACACGAAATCATGGAAATTCTTTTCTCCCGAGAATTGCATAAGTGAGTAAGTGAATGAGTGCGTAAATGGGTGAGTGACTGAGCGACTATCTAGTGGTAACGAGATCTGCATGACTGCGCGATGACAGTCCACATATATTCCCACATATCACACTCGTCTCATACATCAAACCCATATTTCCGCCCACTCCAGATGCCACCGCTCCGCACCGGTCTGAGGGAATAGCGGCACCGTGCGTGTAATGTATAATATAACATCCACGTCGGATCTCTGTGCTAATTAATTCTCCGCATCGTTCCTGGATGAATGCTACTCGCTCCTGAATATCATACCTACCTACGCTACATATACCTATACACCGTATGTGTCCTGCTCACTCAGCGCCCTGTAAACCCTACGGATATATGTAGGTGCATATTGTCCGACTCATGACGCGTGCGCGCGGTGGGTCATCGCATGATTTGAAATGCCCATTGCACACATTGCAGCTCGACGGAGTGCCTATCTAGGTATAACCTTAACTATACTCCCGGCTACCGAGTTCAATTTAATTCATTAAGACGGTCTTGATGATTAAGTCATAACGGATGTCGGGGGCGCACGGCTGAGTGCCTAGGCCGTGTGGAATAGGCGTAGTGTATATGGACGTGGTTANTTAAATAGGTACCTATTTAGATCAACATGCCACTACCGATCCCGGGCATTTAACCATTTCGGACCCGCGGTGTGCGATGATAGTAGTCTTCCCCAGAGCCGCGACGCGCCGGCTCCGCAGGGCGACCTAAGAGTACGCCGGAAGTGATGAGCCGGCTCGCGACCCAGAGGTGAATTCTATCCGGGGAAACACGGTCGCTAGAGATGCCGTGGGGGGTTTTGTAAGAACAAGCTATCGCGGACGCAGGGAGTAGGCGAGATGGCATGTATCGTGTTCGCCGCGCGACGCTAGGCGGCTTGTGGTTGAAGATAATGAATTCCAACCTGAGCCCCCTTCATTAATCATGACCAAAGCCATAAGCTGAATGTCCGAGACAAAATAGGTATTTTGATGCGGCTTAGCTAACAATCCTGCTGCAAGATTACTACAAGTCATCTCTCACTCGCGGACCGAACCAGTAAAAAGGCAAATTACTCGAAAAGCAGCAATAATGATTTGCACAGCTACATTCCTACGTAAGCTGCGCCACCACATTTTCGGCCACAGATACCCTACTAAAGGACAATTTCGACGATCATTCGGCTTCATCATGAAGGAACATATAGGACAACACAAATCCGCTTATATAGGTCCTAGTTGAGTCGACCGAATATCTAACGGAAAAACGATGGGGGCTGTTTGCTATTTATGCCTATTACTGCAAGGCAGCAGCATAGAATATTCTACATGTCAGCCCGCAGTCTCTCTCCTTTTTATGTATGTTTTGATAGTATCGCCCAGATAAAATACGACATTTTTGACATTATCATGAATCACACACCTGTCACAAATCTTAACACCTTTCGTTGACTTTCCGCGGCCCGTTCATCAGCGAAACCAATTTAGTTATGGAAAGACTAAAAAGACATCATCGGGGGAAGTTGAATACTTTAAAGCTCTGTCTGAGACTGTTGAGCGGTTTGTTTGGCATTATTAGCGTCAGCTTAGCCGCGAATGATGCGATTCGCTTTCAATATTGGGTCGAGTCGCACCCCCCATCTGATATTACCAATTATCTCCCCCCTAAAAGCTGGTATCTGTGTCTTCCGATAGTAAGTAACTTTGTCTCCTTCAAGGAGATGCTATGTACTAATTCAGGCGGTAAAACAGGCACTATATGGACTTGCAGTGGATTCTGTTGAGACCGCGCTCACATTTATTTGGAAGCGCAACCCGGGAGCCCATCCAGCCTGCCATATCTGCTTTGAACTTTTGTTCTTAGGTCTGAATGCCGGGGGTCTATCCATAACGTCATTTAATATCGCCGGGACCTATTATACGGATGATTCAGGTGTGCACTACCTGGAATTTATGGCGGCGGAGAGGATAGCTGTAGTGGTGTTTGTGGGAATCATTACGTGAGTTGGCACTACCGGTCCGAGATGAAAGGCTTACTGACGCAATTCACCACACAGAGGGATTCGACTGATCCTTCTACTTTGTGCTTCTATCGAACTTTACAGAAAGAATGTTGCCGGCACGGTAGAAAAGATTGCGGAAGCGATTCGCCGGCAAGAGCAAGGCAACGACAACGATACTACCTCTAGCGGCCCAATCAATCATCTTTACCAGTACTATCGTTTACCACCACCGCCCCAAGAGCTACCAGAGACATCCCGATCGCCTCAGGAACTCAGTAATGCATCGGCGTTTCGGCCTGAGTTGCCGGGAAGCATCAAATTCCCAGCCGAGCTATCATCCCAATTGCAAGGTTTTGCTAGATGAATTAATTAAAAGAGGTCTGTCTCGGATTTGGAGAGGGGTGGATGATCAATTACTGTGTACGTGGGGTAATCCGGTATCGATAGATTGATCTCACGGTGTCGCTACACCGTGACCATCGAGAGTTATAGCGGTTTGGCCTGAGGGTTTTGATTTTTTTTATACCAAGAGCAAATAGGTGCAACAGCCGCAATCAATAGTGGGATATGAAATAAGATGATATCGGTAGTAGCAGACCTTTCAGTAGGGAGAGAGTGAAAGCGCTAGGGATTGTTTAAACGTGGTCTAAATATTAGGATGAGGCCCTTTCCCCTGATTTCGGAGCAACAGGATATTGTTGGTATAACTTGTTCAACACACATGTCGACTCCTTCGATTAGTTTACTTCTAATATCAAGCTCTAGATACCTGATAAGGGCCGGGATACGCGTGGATTAAGTTAGTTAGCTTCGATATAACATCTCAATACCAGAAATTTCCAAAATCTCTTCACAGGCTAACCCCAAGTATAGTGCCAGCGCGGGATATTATGGTTAAGCAATCATAACATCTATGACGATTTATGTTAATTTGTAACCGAATATTATTAGAGATCTGTCCGAAAATACCCCCTTACTTAAGTTCTTAGGCGCGCGTGATCAATTGAGCGTGTAACATAAGATCCTATCGCTCATTGATGGCAGGCATGTTTAAACGCGATACACCTTAGGGATTTCATGCTCTGCCTTGCATAGCTCTCAATTAAAAACAAACAGACCTTTGTTTTCGTCTTTAACTTTAAGACGCCCTTACTTCCCTACCCCCGCCTCAATATAGGGAGCATCGTGCAACTTCTACTCTCCTCTAGCATGTTTTACATCATTCTCAGTACTGATGGAGATCTTTAGAGACACACGCCTGCAAGGGGCACGCATAAAGAGAAATGGCCTTTCCCTTATATCCTGTAACTGTAGAGACGCCGCATCCCTACTACTTTCCCGTTGAATCTGATGAAATGCTTTCGGTATGGTCTCTTCCGACAGCGCTTACATCTAGTTCCGGCATCCGGACTGATGGGATTTCAAAATGAATGTCTTCAGTAATATCCCTTCTGCTGACGAACTAGAAAGAATATGCCTCAATCATAGGGAAGAATCCGACACAGCCTCGTTCCACAACTTTCCTAAGCTGCCGCCAGAGCTCAGGCTCATGGTCTGGGAATATGCCATCTCCGCGCAGCAGATCGCGTCCTTAACACAGGGCGATAGCTCCGGCATAGACGATGACATCAAGTATGGCCGTTTGCCGGCGTTCCTCTTCGTCAACATGGAATGCCGTCAGATCGCCCTCAAGATGAACCGTTACCCGATCCGTTTCAGCTTTCGATACTGTACGTGTCCTGATCCAACTGATCCCATTAGCCCACCAGTCCCACCAGACCATGTCCATAAGGGAGTACAACATTGCATGATCGGGCCTGACGACATTGTCGCCGTCCGTTTAGAGAAGGAATGGTATAAACTATGGGCGAGGAATTGGAAACTCTTCTTTGAAAACACCAGCTGGGTCGACAACATCTCCCCAATCCGGTTCACCGGCCACTGGGAAGGAGACTTTGACAGCATCGAGAACTGGATGATGCTCGTGCCACTGAATGTCTTCCACTTGGACCGTAATGGCAATACCGAGCTTGCTGGACTAACCCGTAGGGAATGCGGGCGAATCATAGACTGGCTGCAGAACCAGTTTCTCCTACTTCTGCAAACCCATGATTGGCAGGGGCCTCACCCGGATATATACGAGGACTTCTACTACATCGTGTACGGCTGGGATCAGCCTAAGAAGGATAATCTCACAGCTTACGAGCTGGAGTCAATAGAATTCGACCGTAAGTCACTACCAGCTCGATTTTGTAATTACCGTCTATTTTTGGCCGTTTAGTCATGTTCCCGACTCAACAATATTAACATCAAGTGTTCTAGTTCCAATCCTTTACGAGGAAGCGGACAATTTTCAGGCAGCCTGGTACATTGCAGGCGATACAGAGGCGCCGGCTTCCATATTCCAGAAAGTCAAAGGTGCCCAAATTCTTCGATACCACCAAGGCAGGACGCCGCGATTGAACCTGATCCGAAAAGGAAAGGGAGAGGGCCGAGTTCAGGAGGGTCAATGAACAGAGGGGTGGTCGCAGGTAGGGTGGCCGAGCATTGAGAGGTTCTAATGTGACCTGTCGGATTAGCACTCTACCACATGCCAATATGTGCCTTTTAGACGACAATCAAGACAGAAGTACGAATCGATGAAAAGGAGCCTGGCAAGTGTCAAAGCAGTTAGCTTACACAGACTTGAAGATACAAGGAATACCAATTTATTAGTCCCACCGTGAAACCTCTCGGTTTTCATTCGGCCAGTTATAGTAACTACGACACCTGAAGCTTCAAATGCTAGTTCGCTCCAGCTCCAGCTACTTAAGTCAGAAACTTAGTTTCAGGCGGCCCAAGATAACTACTCTTCAACCCATTCCTCGTGTTCAGTACGATCTTCTCCAGGTAGACCTCGGGAGAGTTCGTCTGCCACCGGAGCGTATGAACCCCCTCACTGACGTCCCCAAGGGAGACAGTCCGTATCCAAACATGATCAGCCACCGTCGTCCAAGCCGCCACGATCGGAAGCCACGTGCACATTGGCCAGAACGCCGTCATCGGCGAGTTCGCCATCATCAAGGACTACGTGCGCGTCCTCGACGGTGCCATCGTCGCCCCCCAACATGGTCATCCCGAGCTTCAGCATCGTCGCCGGCCAGCCCGCGCGCGTCGTCGGCGAGGTCCCCGAGGGCGGCCACGAGGCCTTCGAGCTTAGAGAGCTCTACAAGACGGTTGGGAATAACCCGCAGCCGCTGCCCGTGTGAAAAAGACAAGAAAAATGAAAGAAAGATCGAAAAGATGGCGAGATACTTGAGGAAACCTAGCGCATACGTGAGGCACGAGGCACGCGCCAAATGACGAGGCCAGAAGACATGCAATGGGGATGGAAGAAGACTACTGCTGAGGTGTTAACGGCCGGATTGAGGGGAAATGGTCACTTGATCAAGGACCTAGCTAAGACTAGGGAAATCATCAAGCGGCTGAACTAAAACTCGGAGGGAGAATCGGCGTTACGTTGTCAACAAGACGCTTAGGGTGCTTGCGACAACTGATATGCCTTTCTCAAGCTATCGATGTACGATGACTGTGACCTCTACTTGGGCCTCGCTTAGGGGTTCCTCCTGCCAGGGGGGGTCCGCGAATGCACCAACAGGTCGAACAACGCCAAAAGCGTTGAGGCTGATGAGAAATCTCTAATTCGACGCTTAGTCCAGCCTCTATCGTTCCTCCGAGCATGGGTAGGCGCCGAACGTATATGATAATCGATCACAGATTACTAGCCTTAGGATATGATACACACACATCAGACCTACTACCTAACGACACTTATACTGTAGGTATCATTTAGGCTATACGCGGCACGAACATCTCTATTGGTTATGATTGATACCCTAAGAGACGTTACGCAATAATAACTACTATACTTCCAAGTTTACTTTTTTTTCTCGGTCTCCCCTGTTCGTTCTAAGACATTGGCAAGGCAACGACCTAGATCTATCTGGTTCACTCCAGCCTAGGTTTCGAATCCACGGCTTGCTACCAAGTGATAGGTTAAGTCCGGGTGGTGTAAATATATACATGAATAAAATTNAAAAAAAAGGTAAATTAACAATAGTTAATCGAAATCCATACAAGTAATTCATTGTCTCACATTCTCCTTTAGCCCCTGTTCGTATGCCCGTAATCTAATCACCCAACCTGATCCCCCGCCAATACCTAGATCGTAAGCATTAAATAATACAGTTATACCCTTACACATCATTTATGGATTTTCCGTGTTGAGACTCTCGGTAGAAGGTGTGAGGCATGGAGGAATGTTGATTGAAATTGATTGTGTTGAACGTCACGAGGGGATGTTCATCCGTAAGCCTCCAAGAGGGTGGGAAGCGCTTATACAATCAAGACTTGGAACGGGAGATAGAGTCCATATTCATAATAATTCTCTAGTGGCCTCAAGGAGTCCCATGTTCCCCTCCAATCCATCTAAGAGAAAAGTCTCCTATTCATGTTCCTCCCTCGGGCCCTCCAGCGCTGGGTTTTATAACCGTGTCCCCCAACCGCATTCCCAGTATGCAATGAAATGTAACAAGCCGCGCGCCTATTAAGAAATAAAACCTTTTTCAAGGTATTGTACAATCCGTTCAAGCCGGATATAGTCGAAAAAATTATGTAAACCCGGAGATTAGCCCTGCTTTCCCCGAGTTGCGCAAATGTAGGCGCTGAATAGGCCGAAGCAGAAGCCCAAGGTGTATTTACATGATGGCGCATCCAGCGGAGATATGGCCAGATGAGGAAGAACCGCCCAGGCCGTTGTCTGGGTCGCTGAAGTCGAAGAGGCCTCCCCTCTGGGGCTTCTGGGGCCTCTGGGGAACGGGGGAGGGCTTGTTGGACTGTGCTCGGGTTGCGTTCTTCATTTTTGCTGATTGGAATTCGTGTGCGGTAGTGCGAATAGTGTTGAGTTTGTTGTATTAAAGATTAAGTTTAGAGATTAAGTGTGTTTGTATGGTATTGTAGATGACTTTGGGGGAGAAGTTGTGGATTTAAATAGGCCGATGGGGTGGCATCTTCAAGGCTATTGGATATTCTTTCATCAACTAATAGTTCCTTTTTCTCTAGTTTCATCTTTAAATGGATTAGCATCTAGTGCTTCTCTTACATCTTCTCACTATGTCAGGGCTTATTGTGGGATTTCATAAAGCCTTATTCACTTGGAGTAAATTTAGATTTACCTTGTCCGCTGTGGTTCCAAATACCTGTAGTAAAGGGGGACTCCTTTTTGAATTGATTGGAGAGTACAAAACTTGTTCAGTATTACGAAATAAAGGCTTATTATGAGGGGAAACTGACAAAGAAAGGGCTTTATCTACTACCTAAGGTTATCTTTCAAGAAAGGACATAGGGGTTTGTTTTGTGTTAAATATTTTCAAGCCAGAAGTAATACGTACCACAAAGCAAGTCTCCATTCGACCGTTTTGCATGTGTCTTACGAGTTCGGAGCGGTCGTCTAGTGAGGTTTCAGAGGTTGATTGTACCATTATACCCTGATATCCGCTAAGTTATTATAGACTTACAAATCTGATTGTTCATACCTATATTCCACACACCGCTCTAGCCTACATTAATGGAAATTCCAGCGTAATAAGGGTAGCCCTTTAAAGCAGCGCTCGGGGGGAAAGCTAGTAGATATTCTAGGGCTAATCTTCTATGGTATGTATACTATAGAAGATACATAATATATACTAGTCCCACCCTTCCTTCACTCACTACTACTTCCACACGTGAAGTGAAATAGGAGTAACTTCTCGGCTTATCATGACTGATCTGTAGGATGTATGGTATTACTAGGAGCATGTGGGTAAGGATCTAAAGGGACTTAGCCACCAACTTTCTCAACCGCGTCCATGACAAAGGTGCCAGCACAACCTGGTCTAGCGCTAATTTCAAATGCTGAATAACGGTGTTTGTCGACGCAGCTATCTAGTGGAGCTGCTGCAGATATCAGCATAGACGTGGCAGTTGTCGTTATGTCCATTAGAATACTAGGATACCTTGTCGTCTTGCAGTAGTGGAAAGGGATCGGCCCCAAAGCCCAATAGCCGTCGGGAGTCTAAGCTAGATATGCTCCAGGAGCAGACGCCGAACCGGGTTCCTAGAGGAACATGATTGTTAGGCTATTGAGGAGTAAATTAAAAATTCATTGTTTGCCCTATTGGGCCTCGTGAGGAGCCCACTAGAGTGCGAATAGCCTATCGAGGTCTCATCATAGCAGAGATCGAGCCTAGCTAATAACTGTATCTGAGATTAAGTTGCGAGCCAATATTTTGATCACGCGAGCATGCTGCATGAGTTCTAGCCTCTTCGTCGCTTTAGTGCTTGTAGACATCTCATCCCTGAATTAATTGTTGGGTCGGTTATGGAGCTTTTGTTCCTCCTATAGAAGAACGAAAGGGGGTTTTTATGTAGATTTTAGACAATCATCTCACCCATAACGCCATCCATTAGCGTTTTTGCCTCGTGTAATCTAATTAAACTTCAATTATGGATTAGACATACCGAGCTCGTCCCGTCCACCTACTATTCAGGGCCTCAAGCCTTCGACGCCTTACTGCTGCCACCATTCCCAAAGTCGGAATTCAACATTAATCCTAAGAAAAGAAGACTTGGAAAAAAGTTTGGCCAATCTAAAATCTGTATGCTTGGTAAGATTGGTAAGCTTCGTGACGCATCGCATATTGTTCCTTCACTACAGAAGCGAGGCATCATGCGGTGGCTGTTTGTTGCAGATGTAGCGCGACCTGAGGAAAGATAGTATCGTGACGAGAAATACCCGCAAAGGATTTGACGAGTGATAAAGAAGAAATGATCTCAAGTCATTGTCCAAGTCTATACTATTGATGTCGCTGTTTGAAGCTGACGGCATAATCTTGCCCACTTGGCATAACCCTGGCTGTTAGTGGATGAGACGAAAGAGGCGAACTATCACCGGGCATATGATCTGGGTCTCTGAATGAAGCATTTCCGTGGTCGTGAGATATCATGGAGCGAAAGCATCGCGTCGCGAACCGGGCATATCAATGGCCCTGATATTTCCGCCCGTACGCCTCATCGGTGAAGATCGAAATTGTGACGAGGATGAAGATGGTGTCGCGACGCGAGAGAGCGGAATACCCGACGGGATCCCCGCTTGGAGGCAAGATAGTACCGGTACCCCATCTCGCCCCGTCACCACCAATTAGTCAATCGTCCATTATACCACACATGTGTATGTGTAACAATTATTCAGCCATGTTCATTAAGTTTGCGGCCTAGTGTAACCGGAAATCATTTCGGCTGATACAGATACAGATACAGATACAGATACAGATATAGATATAGAGATATATGTGTGTGTATATATATAGCTCTATTATATCTCTATCTCTTGGCGGTTCTAATACCTCACTTTTGCTCGGCAGACTAAATCAATGAGACATTTTTTACCTGATAACCAATTAAAAAATCATAATGAGCGACTCTAAGCCCACTAAGCCCTTCAACCTCGCCATTGTCGGTGGCGGTATTACCGGCCTGACACTAGCCATCACACTCCTCCAGCATAATGTGCCCTTC
>JAPUUL010000652.1:0-15532 GCA_029590625.1 Lasiodiplodia mahajangana
ACACCGGGCTGGCTGTGGCCAAGCCCAGGATTGTTAGTCACCCAGGCCTGCATCTTTGTCCTGGACTGCTTGAAAAAGGAGGCAGTAGCCGGCGGCATGTGGATGCGAAGGTAGTAACGTGGGCAGATAAGATGACACGACTCTCAAAGTCTTTGTTTACGTTGGGATCGCGAGGATCTAGATAAGCTACGCGTTTATGCGATTGTTGATAGTGATACGTGTACGCATCTACGGCAGGTATCATGCCTGTATGTCTGTGAATGTGCGTATAGGTATGTTTATTGGAACGTTCCTATGAGGAGTCGATTCGAATCAATCGTGTGGACGAGAGGTAAGGAAGGCCTGGTCATCGATTATGTATCATGTTGCCATCCTGCCCAATTCGATGGCGAGGTTGGGTCGCAACATAAATGGGCAGGACCTGGGAGATCGGAAAGGGTGGTATGTCTTCTGGGGCACCCTCAACAGAGCGGATGCGGGTTGTTCGAATGGTGGAGAGTTGTTGAGGATGGAAAGCCTCGCTCACGAAGTCTGCACGCTGTTCACTGCCCACCTCCAATGTGCTTGCCTCAGGTACAGCATATATGATTGCCTTTCTGGGGAAGTACCTATCTAGTCTAGACTTTAGTTCCTATTGGAGCGCTGCAATTGGTGGATAGCAGCGGGGTGGGGTGCGCAACGGGTTGCTTGCTGGATTACAAGGTTGCCTCCACCTCCGCCAATCTCAGGCTCTATACAACTACATAGTATAGTTCACGTAGGACTGTTCGTCGAATCGCGTCAGGTGATGGCCTCAACTTGCGTCTCTCGGCTCGTTGGTTCGCACACCTTCATGTTTGATGAGCTGTCCTGCATATGCCTCCCGGTTCCGTGCTTTGTCGAGCCATTAACGTCCCACCTCGCGTCTATCTTGTTCTTCCTCTCCACATTGCAACCCTCCCCGGATCGTTTCATTCGCGCTTACAACCGTTGGGCAACACATCGAGCCGACTGGGATGCGGGCTGATATACATGCAGTAGGTGCGGCTTGCACCCTCTTGATATGGCCCGGACAGAACTCGGGAAAGCAAAGCTGTGTTGACCCCGGTTTCGTCGGCTCATTGCTTCCATCCCGCCTCTTCCAGTCTAATCAATTCGTCTTCAAGCCTCCTTAGCTTGTCTATGAGGTATGTTATCTATCGCATATTCGTCGAGTATAGACGGGATGGCCAACTTATACCCCTCCACCGATTTTCTTCTTCATATAGGAGACTCGTAGTTGGATGCTGTGTCCGTTTGGCATTTGGTAAGTATAGCCGGGCCCCTGTTCGTAGGTCTGGTATCCCTGACGAGCATACCACTCCTCCTTTGACGTCTGCTCGAATGGATCAGTATCCTCTTCAGATATGACATATCGTGCAACTTACTATTGGCATGACGCTCCCCTCCCCCACGTCGACGAAATCTACGTCGCCAGCCTCCTTCTGCACCTCTTTTGCCAGCGTGTCCAATGCCATCCATTCCCCTTTCATAGGCTCTTGCGCTGCTGTAGCTTCGACCTTTGTCATGGTTGCAACACCATACCCGCCCCCTTGTAGCGCGCTCGATATATACAGTTGGTGTACCCAGACTGTATTGGGTGGGAGGCCTAACTTGGCATCATGCTCGGCATCGTGGATGTCGAGCGCCACATGACCGACAGGCATGAAGTCTCTGCCAGTTGGCTGTCGCCGTGCGAGCCGAACTTCTGTTGCCGTATCTTGAAGAGGTTCTATCTCCTGTACAAGCTGAGCGGAAATCCTGTAACCTGCTTAGGGTTTCTCAAACCTCAGGATGCGCCGCGACGTATCGTTCTAGCAGCGTCTCCCGACCCGGAACACTTTCCGCCAAAACCTGATGACAGGTTCATTTTAACATGGCGCTAGAGCCGAGGGCAAGGAATCGACTTACAGCCCAGTAGAACATCTTTCCTCCCCTCTTTGCGGATTCTACCCATTCTGGCACTTCGCTTGCTCTCCATCCACAGGCGACTCGTTGGTCGTGCATACGCTGAACATGCCTGGGGCTTAAGTGGTCCCATGGGATGATCTGGTCGGAAATATGTTAATTCACTAAGTCACATCGCTAGCCATTTAAACGCAGTCATGTCGTTGTCCTGATACTGACCTCGATCTTCCATGCATGTTTTGACGCCATCACTACAAATCACTGCACGATATATTTCTAATGACATATGTTTTCTTTATAGAAATGCAGCTTTTTTCCTCTCTGTGGTCAGGATCTCTGCTGATCCCGATAATTCTCAAACTCAATTTCAGCAAATCTATTTAGTTCTTAGGTGACCGTTACCCATCTTAATAACGATATGATTCAAATCGTCGAACCACCGATTTTCGGCCTCCAGGCAGCGGCACCGGCTTTCCACGGGCGGCTTTTCGCGGGTTAAACCATTCTTAAGTGCAAGAACAATTCTTACCCCACGAAAACATAGATTATAGGTCTGCTACATAGATTATATGTTGCAAAAATAATACGTTTGCTGTTTATACCGTTAGCTATAATTCCTTAAAACTAGTTTAAAACTAAGTATGAGGTCCTAACATACGTTAGTTGTATTCCGCGTCGCGGTCTGCTCTACACACAACAGACCGAAATGCCCGATTATCGGCAATATAACTCCGTGGTGTTTTCCTACGCTGGATCGCACCCTTGACGGGACGAATATACACCTACCTACATCTAAGACGCTCCACCAAGCTTATTACTATCCCCTTAATAAGGAAAGGGATCATCGCTGTAGAGGCGAAGGCCTTCCTGTTTGGGGACAAAATCAAGAAAGCCTTCATGCATGACAACTTGGAGGAGGCTAGGAAGCATCACAAACAGATCCCCAAAAGGTCTATTCCGCGTCATCCTCCAATCCGACTAGCTCAGCTGGCCGACAAACCTGGGGTTGACTTGCGAGGTATCTACTATGTTTTGAAGGGGGTGAAGTATGGGGTAGAGGAATTTAACAGTGAGTTGTTCCTATACGTGAGGCTACCTGTATTCCAAGGCTTCTCCCCACCGGTTCCCTTGGAACGCTACCTCAGAGAAGCACATGCAAAGATGATATATGGCTGCATTACCTATGACCGGCCTAATCATTTTGCTACTAAGTTGTTTCTTCAATAGGGCAAGCCCCTCCCTTGTATATTATCTCGGATCTTCCACTATTTGTATAGCGTCGGTGGATTTTTCCAACGCTTCCCTTCGGATTTCCGTCTTAAGCGCGTTCCCCTGCGTGCCCAGCTTGATGAAAGGAGATAGGGCCACCCCAGCGGCAGCTAAAGCGACCGCAGTCTGGAAGGTTCTGATATACTTCAGCATTGGATTTTCTATACCTGCCGGTGTTAACTCGACCGAGCTAAACACCGCCGTCGAAATTCCAAGGACAGTCGTGTTCGACAATCGAATCATCACGTTGAAAATACCTCCTGCTAGCGACTGCTGATGGCTAGGGAGAGACTGTAACACATACATCTGCGAGATGTCAATTTAACATTTAGGGTACGGGTAAGTACGGAGGAAAAGAGACTTACATTGGCGACATTGAATTGTAGATCAGCACCTGCGACATTCAAAACTAGAGCAGGGAAGATAAATGCCCAGTAATTACTATCAGCCCTCATAAAGGAGAACAGCAAAGCGGCCCCGAGATAACCTAGAGCGCCGGCTATCATGATAAGCGTGTTATTAACCCTATGTAAAATTCGGCCAGCGATGATATTCCATATCAAGCCAGCAATAGCCATTGGGAGAAGTCGCACGGCAACATTCAGCGTTGACAGCATTTGGACTTGTTGCATGAAGAACGCGACCCAGAAACCAGTGGCTTGAAAGCTCATATTGCCGAAGATAACGACAATGATAATCTAGGCGGAATTATTAGTCATACACAGTAACGGTTCACTCGAGAATGTCGTACCAGGCTAAAATTACGGTCTTTCCATATATACAACGGCATCAACGGTGTCGGGAAGGCTTTCTCCCAAAATACGAAGGCAACGAGAAGCAATATGCCAACAACAATCAGCGCGATCACATGAGCTCGTGACCAGCCGTCTTGGGGCCCAAGTCTATATATTATTTAGCACACAAGTAATGACAGCAAGCAGCAACTAGACAGCACTCACGTCAGACCAGCAGTGAACATGCCGGTCCCAAAGATCGTAAGAACCGTCCCTAGGTAGTCAAACTGCCCCAGCGCACCTAGCCGGCGTCTCAACGGGGCGCGCTCAAAAGTTTCGACGTTGGGCACGGCCCAAAACGCAAAGACGGTGAAGACGGCCCATATAATGGATAGCAGGATAAACGCCGCTCGCCAGTTGAAAATCTGCGTCGCAATACCGCATAGGATTGTGCCGAAAGCGAAACCCAAGGGGTTCCCCGCGCTGAAGGATGAAAACGCAGCGTTCTTTCGCTTTGAGGGCGTCACACTATTCGAATTAAAGTTAGGGGCCACGGCCCTAAAGGAAGGAAGATTGAATGTATTACTAGGTGCCTCCGAGGCGTGTAAACGGGCATAGGAAACACAAGAGAGGATTTGCCAACTGGGAGGCAAATTTCGAAGAAAACACATACTATGCGGCGCCTAGGATTCCGATGGCAGGCGGCACAACCATGGCTGCGGGAATACCCAGCACACCACATACTATGAGCATCCAGAAGGGGTTTTGCGCGAATGATACGAGAAGGGAGAAGAGGCTAAAGCCTGCCATGCCCGTGATAAACATGGCCTTACGGCCTAGTAAGTCGGCTAGCTGGCCGAGCGCTAACTGGAATGCCCCTGCGACCAACCTGTGTGCATTATATATATATCAGCCTCTCCCACTGGATTAGTGCAAAGACCGTAGAGTAAACGAAAAGAGCACATACGAAGTTGAAGCACCTATCCACGAGATTTGCCCTTGCGTCATATTCAAGTCCAGCGAGACAGGCACCGTGGTGATCAGTGTCGTACCAGCGAGGAAGGAAGAGGAAGCCGTCGCCACCGTTGCTTGTAGTACGAAGGCCACCTCTTGCAGTGTGCTATTGAAGCATTCGGGGCGGGCCCCAAAGCTCGTCGTGATTCTTTCCAGCCGCGACATATCCGTCTCTTGGTCATTACCGCTTCCTGTCACATCTTCCGTCGCCGTCTGCTTTTCCACCGTTTCGAAAGCATAGCTCTCCGAGCTTTGCGACCCTCCTTCGGCTTCCTGATCAGACCTGTTCCCTTGTTTCAGCAATGACGTTCCCGTGGCGTCGGATATTTTTTCTGAAGATTTGGCCATCTTCAAGCCTTATGACACCCGCAATTCCAATTAGTGGGATAACGAAGCTAGTCTCAATATGGTCACACGTAGAGCAAAACCCAACTGCAAACCGCGATCCCTTGCGGTACAAGAGCACATACGACGCCCAAGGAGATTGAGGAATTCTCCGTCAAGGGCATGATCGAGCTTTGTAAGGCTTAACAATCATCAATAAAGATCAACTGTCGAGATTGTAAAATCATTAGCTAATCTATCTAAGGTCATAACCTAACCCAGATATTCCCGGCGTGGGGCGCATACGCGGTTTTATGTGAAGGGGACGGCTAACTTGGCCGGCAGAGCGTTTATGTCCAATCTCGTCCTTTTGGTAACCTCCAAGACAGGATGTGGCTTTGTTTAGTATTGTACTAGGCAAGTAAAGTAACGGCTTCTGCAATCCATTTCAGAATCATATTGACTCACGCCGGCACGCAACGCCCCTTACACCGAAGAGTCATGTCGACCGCTGCTCTTCGGTTGAAAGATCCATCACATTCGGAATTGTATGCCCACTTCCCGGTAACCCCAGCTTAATAATAATAACGAAATTCTTCGACTACACCGCTTGGCGTAGATACTGATGACGAATGCCCAAATCTATCGGCGAGTAGCTAAGCTATGCGCTGATCCGTATAAGTTAAGTACTAGGCTATAACTAACTACGTGTGCGATTAACTTAATTCCTCCTTTTAGAGAGCAATTTTACTGATCGGAGAACCAGTGGATCTAAGTATAAGTACTACGCTTTAAATCGCCGAAGGTTAGTGATGGAATCATAATAGGTAGATCGTATTATATGTCCGATAATATCTCTCTCTTATCTAGTCAAGCATACGAGCGTACATCTCCCCTTTATGTCCTTGGGCTTCTCAAAAAGCTGACTACACCACCACAATACCCTACTAGATTATCAAGTCTATCACATTCCTCGGCCTGACGTTGTTTCCACTCTCTTAGTGCGCTCATGAGGCTATCGCTCTCAATGATCACATCAAAGTGTAGCCGCAAGAAAACAGTCATCCATGCCTGTGTAAGCTCGTAATCACGTCTGGCCACAAGACGACTTGTTAGGGCTTGGATAAAATACAGAAGTTCGTCCGAGTCATCGCCACTGGCGGGTGAAAGTGACCGCAACTCAAGATCCGCCGTAGCTGGAGGAAGAGCCTTTAAATGCTCAATAAAATCGTCGTCTGTGAAATTAGTTAATAAGTTTAGCGGGGAATGAATCAAGTGCTTAATATCTTACAGTTTCCGCTGGCAGCGCCAGCCCTCAAATTACTTGTGAATGCTTGCTCCATTCTGTTCTGGTCAAATTTCGTAATCCTAGACTGTGTCTGGCTGTCGTCGGGTTTTGACTCAAGGGAATTTTGGTTTAAAGATGGTGCTCCAGTTGTTGATGGCAAAAAGAAAGGTGCCTTTTCANGGTGCCTTTGGCGCTTCTTTTGGCTTGTTTCGCTTCTTGATCAGATCGAGATGTAACAAGGTTTGCCATCTGCTCCTTGGGACTAAGCTTAAAGTCATCATATCAGCACTAAGCTGGTCCAAGCTGGGTGCCGAAACTTCATCCCCATCCTCCACGATGTCCTCGTCTTCAAACGCTGCCTCTAGCATTCCTTGGCCACCCTCGCCTGATGCCGTAGGCCCGGAAACCTGTTCTGCGACACTATCGGATATTTGCCTAGTTGGCACGTGCATAAAGAGGCTCTTATTATTCCAAATATCAACACCCAACTCGCCTTCGGATGCTGCAGCAAGGTACTCGCCTGTACCTGAGAATGCCAAAGCAGTACAGGGTTTCTCAAGACGAATCGCGTCAATAAGATGGCTTGTGGGTAAATCCCAGACTCTTATTACGGAGTCTTGAGATGCGGCTACTATCCAGCGTCCGTCGTTAGAGAATGTAAAATCATTGATCTTGCCTTGGCAACCCCAGAATTCACGAATGGTTTGCCTCGTTTCGATATCCACCACACGTATGGAACCATCGTCGCAAGAAAAGGCTATTAGGTCGCTCGCCGCATGGTAACGGCAGCCGGTAATTGCAGTCATCGGGGCCCAGTTGATTTCGTAGAGCAAGTTTCCTGATAAAAACTCCCAAAACTTGACTCTGCCGTCGAGAGAGCAGCTGATCACGAGGTGGTTCATCGAATCAACAACAATTCCAGTGACTGCCTTCACATGTCTGCCGGTCCCTGGAAGGAATCGAGAAGATGCGCGAGCTTGAAGTTGTGTAACTGTGTCGGCCTGTCTAGCTTGCTGCATTCTGACCTGCCTGGCCTGCGCAGGTGTCAACTTAGAGGGGAACCGCTGCCTATGTAGACCTGACTGTAGGTTGAACATGTCAATTGATCCTGCAACAGACCCAACGACCGCAAAGGTTCCGCAAGAGCTCATCGTGACAGTTGACACATTTGCACCGTCGCCGGTTTGAAAGGCCCATCTACCCGCACGTTTGCGCCCCCAGAACCAGGTGCGTACGAATGGGTCGTCTTTATGAGCAGTGACGACGCTTTCCCAACCGGTCATGCCACTGATCCCGGCATCTAGTGCCTGCTTTGGATCTCGCGTCTTCTGCCACACTGGCTGCTTTCCCGGGAGCGCGCCTATGCCGCCATCTCGGTTTAGCGAACAAGCTATGCAAGTAATTTCCGGTGCCTTTAGATCTTCAAGGGTCGTGGTTGGGCCATGGCTCAGAATGCCTGTAGCTAGAATTCCATGCTTCTTGGCTTTCTTGCGTATATTTCCTTGGCTCAACTCCGAGCTTTGGCCGTCCCGGCGAAGACTCCATCCCCACAAACTCCGATCCTTTCCACCGCTAAGAAGCCATTTGTTACCTGCCTCTGCGCCGTCAAAATCCGAGGGTAAGAAACGAAGGGATGTGACAGGCGCCGCATGGCCGCTTCGGGTGTGTAAAATCCTGGGCACTGGTGAAAAAGGAGTCTCGTCGAATATCCAGGTCTTAAGGGAGTTGTCTCGACCGCTTGTGACGATGACCGGTTGGCCGGCTAGGAACTCAATCTTGCTTACGCCGCCACGGACTGTGATGCCGTCCCTCGTTGGCGGGTTATGGGCACTCCTCAAAACACCCATTACTCTACCTCCGTCGTTGAGGTCCCAAAAGGTGATGTCGCCGCTTAAATTCGTTGCAGTTGCCATAACACCATCCTTGCGGCCATCCTGTCCCGCGCCCATACCATCTGTCCGGAAGGTGATACTAGTCACGGGTGCATCTTCTGCGCCAGCATTGACCTGGATAAGCGTCTTGTCGGTGAGGATGTTACGAATAATGAGCGGACCCCCGGAATAGGAAATTGCCATGAGCGACAACGCAGGCGAAGGCTCCATACACGTAACAGCACCACAGTTGGGCGATGGGGGCAGGAGAGTGTAAATGAGTTTCCCCGTCGATACGTTCCATATCTCCACCCAGCCATCTCGACGCCCAGCAAAGATCTTGTTCAAATAGGTGGGCATGGTGCATATGCCTCCTGTAAGTTCGTTGTCACCCTCCCGGGCGGCCATTGTGAAGAGCGTAGTGTAGTGTTCAAGCGTTGCCGTCTTCCAAACCTCTATCCTTGTCGTAGCGCATGCTACTATCCAAGATCCGAACACCAGAATCTGCTTAATAGGTTGTTTCAAGTCGGAGGGGAGTTCCAGGTGGCCGACTTTCTTCCCGCGCTGGAAAATCCAGATTCCCTGGTGGGACGTGCCATCGCTTGAATCGCCCCAGGCCGCGAAGACCCTCTCCCTATTTGCGCAAGTGGCAGTGATCGTAAAAGGGGTCTGCGGTCTAGTCATAAACACTAGATTGAGTCCGCGCTTCAAGTCGTACGTCTGCAGAGATCGGCCGGTCGAGGTGGTGAGCTGGAATGTGGTCTTACCCAAGGGAATCGAAGTGAAGGGTACCTCGGTCGGGGAGACCAAGCCTACAGTCTACATACGAATTTCCGTCAGCGCAGGTGTATAGAAGCGGCGGCGAGGTGCCTGGTTACCCTATAAGGAGCAAATATACGAGATCGCTGGCTAGCTGGAGCTTTGCTCTTCACAACAGCGCCCAGCTTTTGGCGCTTGGCCAGCGGCCCGTCTTGCTCGGAATGCGGCATCGTGGTCTCGGATCGATCGTGCTGGCCTCTCAATATCGCACTGTTGGAACGGTTTATACTCTAGAAGAACATATGCATGGCCTTCAAAAGAGCGGCGGTGGTAATAGGCCGCTCGTAAGGTAGTAAGTGCGCTGCGCTGAAGATACGATAGCTATTGCGACAGAGGAGTTGAAGGTTGGCAATGGAACTTTTTTAGTTGGAAATATTTTCGATTTGTCAATTGGACCAATCAGAAGCTCTTTCTCCTTGCATATTTCATGTCCTACACTGTAAGTCCTTCTATCTACACTTTCCCCACATCTATCACTTGCTAGAGCATGTGCACGCCGCACGATATTCTGACTACCTAGGTAGTTTAGCCAAGGCAATGCGCCGTTAAAGGCTTGTATTTTAAAACAATACAATTAATACAATGAATCCGCGTTAATGTGGTTGACACACGTGGTCCAGCTCGCAAGTGTTACCATATCTCTGATACCCCCCTTATCGTTATCTTGGGGACCGTACTAAGTACATAACCGGTTAGATAGGTACCTTATGTAGCTTGAGGCAACAGGTGTAAGCATGGCGCCCCACATCGGGGGCTTGCCGGTAGGTACTCCGTACCTAGGTATGTCGAAGAGGATCAGATCAGGCCTCTTACAGTACCTACCAGTTTTCACAGGCCCGAAGACCGATACAGTTCTCTACTACATCCTAGCAGTACTGTAAGTAGATATACCCGCCTGCTTACCTACTTGGTATGTACATGCTTCGGCATTCTACCCTGTCCCATCTCGTGACTGCAAAATTGCGCCGCGTACAAAAGATCTATGACTGCACGATGCTGTCATTGGCTGCCTTACCCGCTCGGTACTGACGACCTGGACCGACTAAACCCTTGTGTGCAGTACCTACTGTATGTATAAGGATGCACCCCTGAATCCCTGTCAAGAAGAACGTCACTTTATCTCCTCGTGGTATGCATGTGGCTAATATACTTGTAAATAGGATACGACGCAATGAGGAATTTAAAAATGCAAAAGAAAAAACCCCCCTGTAAGCCAGTCTGCTAGATATCCCACGAGGTGTTTCTAGGCGCCAGAAGATGAGGTCAGAGATGAGATGTAATGATAAGATGTAGGTAGATAACAACAACCTTTTCTATCTCCACTCAAAGCATACATCTTATCGACACTATCCAGTTGGTGGTACTGTATAATTGTGTCGCCACAAACAAAATCTTCTCTCTTCTAAACAGTGCAGCAGCAGCCCGAAGCGTCTAGCACAATTGATAGTCGCCTCGTTTGTTTCTAACCGCATTGTCTCTCTAGGTTACGAATTTCGGCCTATCCGACTCTTCTTGATCGCTTAGGTATGTTGAGAAGGTTGTTTTCCATACGACGGCGACCCACTATGTTTTGCCATGAAGATCTAGTGCATCTGCTTATGCTACACTACTTAGACTAGATCTGCGATCTGTGTGTGTCCCAATTCTGATACGTACATACTGTATGTATGTATGGACCTAATCCTACTCAGGTACCCATCTCTCTAAGTTATTGCATCCACAATTTGTTTTTCCCCTTAATGTGTTTTTTTTTTCTTCATTCCTTTCCTGCCAGACTATAAGATAGACTATTTGCACGAAATTTAGTGTGGAATCCTTTGTGCTACCTTGTAGCTAAGGTTAGGTTCTAGGAATAGTGCCTAAGGCGGGAATCGTTCAACAAATTGCCTACGCAAGTGTTTCTATAAGAGAACCTTCTATCGAGTTGACTCGGGCCTTCGGTCTTGCCACAGTGTTACTACAGTGAGACACTTGCCTGTTGCTGAGTCAACTTTGTAGGCACTAGTCTCTCTTCAAATAGAAGAGGACCGAAAAAAAAAAGGTACCACCTAGCTACATAGGTAGAACCCGGGGAAAAAGTGGTCTCAAGTTTAGCTTTGTTTCTCCCTAAGATGGAGGCAAACTCAAACTCAAACATCACCAAAATCTCTTCGGTCCAGGACTCCAGTTACGGCAGTCAGCTGCTCGATCCTGCCCTCCACCAACAACTGTCGTCTATCTCCCAGCCGGGCGGTAACAAACGTATCTCCGTTTCGTCTGTGTTTTCCTTGGCGTCGGCTGCTGGTGCTACGAGCTCTGCTGTCTCTTCCACTGCCGGCTCCGACTGCGGCACTGTGCAGCGTTCTGTCTCGYTCCAGGGCTTCRGCGTCGCCATGAAGATGGGTGCCACCAAGAGTGATTTCGACTCCTGCGTCGCCATCCACCCTACCAGCGCCGAGGAGCTCGTCACCATGCGGTAGGAGGATAAAACAAATAAAACAAATAAAGTAAATACAAAACCAATACAAGTAAATAGACGGCACGAAATTAGGAGTGTATGAGAGCGAATGGACTCTGTCTACGAGGGAAACGTGTAGAATGGACATAGACGTGTGGATGGATGGATTATGTGACCAACGACCGACGACCGCCATGGGAATAGGAATGCTCAGTCAGCGGGGTTAAGGCGTATAGAGTGAAGCCTTCCATCTGGATATGGGAGTATTCTGAGAACAATACAGACCAGCCATACGTATATACATGCATAGACGAGGCGTTGAGAGCGGGCATAAATAATAAGAGACGACGAGATCTCCTTCGCAAGAAACGCACAAGGGGATTTTCAATCAAACCCAAGATGACAATAAAGGTGAATGTTTAACTGATTTTATTTAAGCGGTTTACTATTGACCATTACGATTTTGACACATTCACATTATTTCCTTTTCCATCCTTGTGACACTGGTCCCGAGCCCAACCCTGGGGCCAAAATCAAGGGTACCTGTCATCTATGATGAAGCACAAACAAACCAGTCTATCTCTTTTGACGCCTTACATGTGCTGTCCGTTCCGTTCCGTAACTCGTCATGATGATATTCGTTGCCAACACCGACCCGCCAATTTGTGTCCAGGATTCCAAACATGGTATGCAACGATTTCATCAAGACGGAATTACAGCGTGCTCCCAGGCTGCTCGTGCCTGTGTCATGGTTCGTGACGATGACCGTTATGCGTGGGGGCGAAACGGTCGTAGTTTTGTGGTGATGTACAAGCTTGATATGAGCAATTTTGTGGGAAGCATTGTATAGTACATAGAAGATATTATGAGGGATCTGCTTGTGACCAGAGGGTACAAACAAGGTTCAATATTATACACAGCTAAATGCTATGCATTCGTCGTCGGAGTGGAAGAAGCAAGGCTAGATTCGCCTAGAATTGAGGCTTGCTTCCACCGTTGAGCCGATATGTAGTAGTATTCGCGGTTCCGTTAGGGCTAAGTACTGATGATGCTAGCCGCTCATCTCCAGCGGATGTGATGGAGGAGATGGAGTTGAGGGAGATTGTTGACGTACTATTCATCGTGTTAGTTCGGGACAAGTTTAATCCACCCATTGAGATCAGAGCCTCGGCTCTTTCAAAAACATTTCCGTTGAACACATTAGCGAAGGAACCACTTTGCGGTGTCGACGGAACTGTTGCTTGAACCGCCGGACCTAGGGCGGCGCTTTGTGGTGTCATTGGTAGTTGTACTTGCGTGCTGGTTGAATTTGACATGTAATGGTGGGGTGGATGTTGGCTCGCTGGGCCTGGAAGATGCCCAGCTTGCCGAAGGAGATTTCCCCAGGGTGAACCCATGATTAGGCCGTTAGATTCCTTGATACTGAGTTGGATAGGTCGAAGCCGGCTCTTAACATCCCCAGACAGGTTGACCTGATCCATGGTTTGCTTCAACTTGCTTCCAAATTCAGCCCAAGAGTCAATGAAGCTTTTGCACAAGCTCCAAAAATACGCATCTGTCCTGATCCCTGGTTCTTTAAATTTGATCAAGGACAATCGTGACTTCAGGCTTTCCGTTTCTTTAATGGCAATTCCGCACTTAGCGATTAATGCCTTCCAGGCCCGGATTACATCGTCTGGGGACCGTAGAAGCTCTGCATTGCGCTTACCATTACTGAACTGGACATTCAGGCTTGGCAGTGTACGCATCACCAATTCCGTAGCATGCCGTAGAGACAAGTATATTTTCTCAAACTGACGCTCTTCCACCGCGAAGTCGTTGGTATACCGGAGATCAGTGCTCGAGGAAGTAAAAGACTCGTTAGACCGCGGCGTAACAGCCATGATTTGAGCGCTTCGATTACTGCTGTGAAAATAAGGCAACGAAGCATCGGTTGCTACTCTGAGGTTACTCGGGTTGTGAACAAATGTGCCAAGGCGGGATCTTGTCCTGAGACCAGGACGCTCAGCAATCGGCGTAACGGAATTTTCACGTGAGTGTGGCTTGATCGTGTTGTCCACCCCTGCCCATCGAGCACTGTAACTAGGAACGTATCCGGCCGTCCCTCTTGAGGCCTCGTAGGCGGAAACACGAAGTTCCATGATGCTATTGTAAAGTAATAGTATCATCGTGCGGATATATCGAGGGTCGCCATTGTCAACAATAATATCCATATTACCCACCAACAGAGTACAGATATGGCTATACGCGTTAATCAAAGTAACAACGGCCCTTTGGACGTTTTCATTCTCCCGCGGTGCGTAGCCACCACTTTCGAGGGCAACCTCGTGTTTCTGAATTTCTTGCTCCAATTCTTCAACGTGAACGTTGGTATTATAGAAGACGATTTCAAGGCTCGAGCGCTTTGCCGTGCCATCATTGGTCAGCCGCGTGAAGAGTTGTATCATAGGATGAATTTGAAATATGGCGTAGAGAATGCCCCTTGCGGACTCGAGGATTGGATCAAAAATCTTAGACTCCCGGCGTTGTTCCGGTAACACTGAGAGCCGCCGGACGTAGTTGGGTCGCTGAAGAAGCGGCTCGGCACCTGCGGGACTACCAGGGCTTGCGGTAGAGACGTTTGTGTTTAAAGTCCCAGTTATAGATGAGCCATGACTAAGACCACGATAGTGGCTAAAACGGTTGTTCGCTTGGCCTTCGTCCAATGTTCCTAGATCACTTGGCTTTCTTGACATGATCCCCATTCGTCGATTCCGCTCTGAGGGGCGTTCTGTTCGGCCTTGCTGCAATACTGTTTCACTGTTAGATCGCAGACGTTCGTTAGGATTACCAATCGTGAGAGGCATGACACTGGGCCGCCTAATAGCCGTGTTTTGTTGTGATAGGCCTCGGGCATGCGATCGAGATGGTATAGGGGGCGGTCGAGGTACTGCAGGCGAACGAGGATCTACAACATCATTGCCGTTGACTCGAATCGGGAAGCGTCCGCTGGTAACTCGTTTTATGGGCATCCGTGGTGTCTCAATGTTTTCACTGAAGTCGTCACCACCATGTTCGGTATTGTTTTCCCTCTCGCTTAAATTCTGGGCCTGTTGCCTCATAAACTTCTTGATCTGTGTAGTGATTGTAATCTCGGCCACCTCTCGCTCCTTTTGGAACCCCTCATGAGGCGAGGTGTTTGTTTGCACCTGCATGATTTCTTTTGGTGGAAATGTGATGTTGTTGCCATCTAACTTTAATGCTTGTAGAGAACCCATATCTGCTAGGCAAAGTGGGAGCTGTTCTATCAAATTCATTTGCACAGCAAGCACTTTGAGGGAAGTTAACCTTGCAATCTCCTTAGGAAGAGTGCGGATCCTGTTGCGGCCTAAATCCAAGATCTCGAGTGATCTGAGGTCACACAGCTGCAAAACTTCATTAGCCAGGATTGCTCTATGTGTTTGCGTTGTTTCACGCAAACCATAACGGGATACTCACTTCAAGTGGGAACTTTTCAATACGGTTGTTCCTCACATTAAGATAGCGCAGGGAAGTGCATTCCGAAAACCTCGCGGGGAAAGAGGTTAACTTGTTATGTGAAAGAGCCAATCTATACCGGGGAAGCGAAGTTAGCAAGCCAGAATAATAGACGCCGGTGCATGAGGGGCTGACTAACCGTTCCAATTCATTTTTTATTATATCCACCACCTCGTCCGGCAAGTATCGAATATTGAGTCGACTAAAATCGATAGTAACACCGGGCTTTAGTCCGTCACCCACGCCGCTCGCTTCGGCCGCTTGGCTCTCGTTCTCATGTAGAGCAGCCTTCATTGCCTCTCGAGCTAGGCTAATGACCTGGGCCGAAGACATG
>JAPUUL010000653.1:0-15529 GCA_029590625.1 Lasiodiplodia mahajangana
TGGTACGTTTACATCCTCATTAGCTCTGTTTTTATTGATTCCGTAGAATGCCTTAGCTGGGCTAATTATACGATTATGTAGACGGCGATACCATGATGCCTCCGGCACGCCGCTCTGCTATCGAGGCCCTCCTCCTGAACACCACGCAGCCATACACGCTCTCTCTGTATGGCAGTGTCTCCCACGGCTTTGGCGTGCGTGCGAACGTCTCCGATCCCCGACAGAAGTTCGGAAAGGAGCAAGCCTTCTTCCAGGCCGTCAGATGGTTCGATACTTGGCTCTGAGCCAATGCACCCTTTTAAGATTAGGCTTTCATTATGCACTCCCTACCAAAGCCAAAGTTTCGATGGTGACTCCTGTACATTTCTACTGATATAAGTGCAAACGGCTTCGTCTTGGAAAAATGAAATCTATAAATTGTTCGGCTTAATCGCGATAGAGATGGTTTCATTGAAGCTGTGAAGAGCTGTCTGCCATTGGTCTCGCTTGCTCTGTGTATTACGTTACCTGGTTCGCTTGAGTCAGCTTTAAGATGACATATGAAGAGGCTCAATTGACAAATAACAAAATATTCTTATCGTCCATATCACATCACACTAGGAATGTTGAGCAATTTCTTGGATTGGCGGGTTACATAGTATTCAAACGACTTATTATGGTAAAAGTCAAATANTTTTTTTCGAATTAGTCATCATAGGTAGCGTTGGCACGAGTTGAATTGTGATGTACATGAACGAGGAAAACATAATTGATAGGTTGTCTTTGCATTAGATCGCAATTAGGGCATGAATTGCAGTTCATTCGTGAGCTATTGGGATAGAGTCGAGACGCAAAGTTCAGATGCCATTCCATTCCATTTTTTCCCCGTACAAGATTTGATTTTCTATACACACAGGCATTCCACATCGGAGCAAGATTCCGTTCGTTTCATGTACTGGTCATCATTTCGCTCGCACGAAAATCCTATTCCTCTTGATCCGTTCGTCGTCATAGTCTCCTCATTATCGCCGATCCGGTGTCTTCAACTAGGAAGCCGCTCGTCGTGTGCGCCTCCGGGTATATGTGTACCCGCGGAGAGGGCACGGAAAGCGGAAGAGCGTAGAAGCCAAGCCCCCAAAAATCATAAAACCCAAACCATTCTTTCTAACTCCGTTCCCAGATGCTGATCGAGAGTCCTCTCGTGTGTGCGTGCAGTCGATAGATACCATATACACAATCGCCACAGCGTATGCAGTCCCGTGCTGCATTTGTCTTATGATCACCCCCCCTTCCCTCTCTTTCTAGGCCGCTTAAGACTGTCGCGGTTATTGATCAGCTAGCGTTGTGAGGACCTGTATACTCAATATCATGACCAGTAAGCCGATAGTGACAATAATGAGTAAGGCGAAGCTGAACCAGCCCATGACAATGGCGCTTGTGCCAACGCCTGACCTGACACTGCCATTGCCGAAGTCCTGTGCTATAATGGAGGCAGCTACAGATGCCGTATGTTGCCATAGAACAGATACCAGGACAAAGATAGAGGCGATGAAGATGATAGCCAGGGCGATCTGCGATACAGGCCGACTGGGGAAGGGCTTGATCTCACGCTCGGAGCCCTCGCTGTCTTCCTCCTCGTGCCAGCCCGGGAATGTAGCCAGCAGCAGCAAGCAAACGAAGGCGAAGATGATGGCAATGATGAGCAAGTATGGGAACACAATCATGTCCTTGAACTGGCCAGCCAGCCAAACGAGGTTCAGCGGGTCCTGATCGACTGATAAATCGTTGGCCAGCGCCGTCGCATTGTTATTACATAGCCAGGAGCCGCCATCCGAATTGACGCAGATTCCGAAGTAGCCAACACGGACTTGCAGGTGGGCGGACCCTACGATATTGCTGATCGCCTGGTTGACATTGTAATCGACTTGTGCGGTGCTGGGGGTCGCCGTGTAATGCTTGTAGTATATGGAGAGTAGGAAGATATCGGGTATAAGCGGTGAGGAGGACGAGCAGCCTGCTAATAAGAGTGCTATTCATCGGCATGTTAGTAAGTGCAAATAAGCAGGACTATCCGGCTAGGGAGTGAATTAGACGTACATAATAATATGATGGAGACTGCTATTAGAATCATCAACACATGGTGGTATCCTAGGAACGGTATGTACCCTGGGCAAACTCGTTAGCAGACACTCACGAAATCGTTCATGATCAGCTTTCACTTACGGTACCACCCTATCTGAAACCTTGCTGTTTCCATTCCTTCGGCGAGTACTGAAGTCCCGAAATTGTTCTCTTTCTATCCACCTCCGCCCTCCCGTGGGGCGACGGCGTGGCTGTCTCGGGGCGCGCAGCAGCGCAGGAATGTCACGGCGAGCAGCGCTGGTTTGCTAGGGCAAGATCGTGGAATGCGGCCGACGCTAGAGATCTCGGGCCTCTTCTTCTGAATCGATTTCCTGTCAGATTAACAGTGCACACTACAAGGTTAGGGTGGCGTGTGGTTATTGATCTGGTGCTCTGGTGATGGGCAGGTAATGTGACGGTGATGGAAGGTCTGGGAGATAGGTATGCAGATGATGGTCTTGTAACTTAGAAGTTCAGTAGCTGTCCAGTCAGCAAAGATTGGTACAAGCTAGTTGGAATGAAGATGGAGAGAGGCCTGTCTCGGTGTAGAGATTGGAATTGTCGACAGGAATCTCTCGGTCTTCGTTCACTGGTGGCCCTTCTACGAGAACGAGATGGTGAGCAAATGTGAGGTTGGTTGGTTCGTAATAGGTAGCTCAACGAGTGACAACGGTAACGCAAATGTAATGTTTTGGGAAGATCGGAGGAGGAGAGTACGGGTGCAATTAGCCCTCCTATTCGATTTTGCAGCTGGGACGGGGGAGCTAGCTAGCTGGGGGGAGCTGGATCGGTGGATGGCGGCTACGCAACGCAACGGAGCCCAAGAAACCCAAGTAAATAAAAGATGTGGCTGGGCTCGTTGCTGCAGCGATGGCTCAGCCAAACCACGTATCGGGTCTCCGCTCTTCTCCACCACAGCTGTAATTGGTGGTTCTCGCGCCCTTTCGGGACTAGCTCGGCCTGGGTTCCTCGTTTCGGATAATCGGCCTGGACTCGGCTCAGCTTGGCGGGGTACTTGAATTTCAAGGAGGCTCGTAATAGAACAAGACAGTACAGCTGTATACGGTACTTGTTGGTCTTATATGATACTGTGCGTTGTACGAAGTATTGAATGCCAGAAACCAACCCCGACCAGACCTGCCCACTTGCTCGCTGTACAGTACCCCACTGTACCAGTCGTCGGTCCTGTTGTTCCTGTTGTTGGACCAATCAATCTAAACACCCAAGACCGATCGATCCACCAGCGATCTGGGCGCCATGACGTTTCGTCGTCGCATCTTCTCTTCTCACTGTCAACAAGCATCGTCATCAATTCATCGCCAATCTGTGTTGTTACTCTACTACCACCTATTTCACTAAACATAGTATCTGGGTAGGGAGACGACATCTCAGGTAACGAACAGCTAGCTGTCTTTTATTCCCCGTTCTACCTAGCTAATTTATACATATTATGTCCCTACCGACCTCATTCTTCCTTAACCCCTCTATTTGTTTACTCGGTTCTCGATATTAACTACTCCTATTAATATGATCTCTATGCCTCCCTGAATCTCCCCATGTGGGTATCTTTCTATACAGTGTATGCTGGCTCGCTATGGAAATAGAAATCACGGATAACTCACTAATGAGAAGCTTATTTTGACAATGCCAAAAAGACGCCATCTCTTTATCTAAACGGCACTCCTTTCCGAGTTAATATATTGCAAGAAGCCTACGATCCAGTCTCAGTTTTGCCACAGCCAAGACCACACCACCCGCCAGGATTGTCGCTCCCGTCCACACGGCCAAGCCTATGTATCCGGCGCGCAATAGAATCTGGCCGCTTATGGGCGTCCCAACGAGAGCACTGATACCATCGGTTAGCTCGGTCGAATTGTTCTAAAGTGAAAGTGAGATACACGGCTTACGCTATTGAAACACAGCCCATCACCAAACCCAATGCAGTGCCTTGCTGTTCCCGCTTCGATATTTTGGCAACGCAGGCGCTTTGAAGACTGAGGACGGCCTGTTTCTAGTCAGACGAGCGTTCTCAGATGCCCTGAATCCCCCCACTGGCTTGGCGCGAACTTACCCCTGACGTGAAGCCATAGGCAATGGACCAAATAATCATGCCTGGCAAACTATATGCTGCCGTCCAAGTGAATCCGATTATACCTGAAGCCAGCACCGACAGAGTGCACATGTTGAAATGGCCGTATCGATCAGCCAGATGACCTGGGATAACCCGACCGAAGAAGGATGCTCCATTGACCACAGAGATGAGATAGAAGGCGGTTGATGACGATGTGCCCTTATCGACGGCGTATGCGGAGATATAGAAGAACGGCGTGAATAGGCCAAGGTATATAAGCCCCAATCCTAAACAGAGAAGGACAAAAGTGAAGTTTTTGAACATTTCGACTATTGGGTGGTTTGCTTTGGGCTTTTCTTCAGGCGACGAGTCACTGCTGGTCCCACCTATGACGCTACCTTCGGATGCCTTCTCGGAGTCTGCTGCAGGCGTTGTAGGTATTTCTTTCTCGGCATCGATCACAGTCAGACAGGCTACTGCGAGCAAAGGCAACATAGTGAAGCCGACAGCTCGTTGGACCCAACCGAAACTCACACCATCGGCGTAGAGAAGCTGCTCAAGCATAATCGGCCACAGAATCCCACCTATACTAGACCCCCCGATGGTGATCCCCAACGCAAACCCACGACGATGAGGCATGCGACGTGACACAACCGCTACACAAGGAGTGAGGATGAGTGACATGCTCGCTCCCAGAAGCACTGCTTGGGAGAGAAAAAGTTGGTAGTACTGGCTGCAAAGAGACGAGAGAAATACAGCCAAAAGCTGGCCAATGCTACCGATAACCAGCAAGATCTATCACGGCATTAGTCTTAATGGTCCATGCTGTCGCCTAAGAGTGATGTTGTATACCGTTGGACCTATTCTGTCAACCAATAAACCAGCTACGGGCGATCCGATGTAGAGCAAGAAAATAGCAACGGAGCCTATCCATGATATATCCGAATCTGTGTAAGCTTTCAGGAGACCCGTTCCATAGTATTCTTGGTACACTCCAAAAGCATTGAGGAAGCCAACCGTGCAGTATAACGCTATAGATGCACCAGCAACCGCTAGCCACGATCGGAATCTAAAGACAGTCTGTCAGTCGATTCTACGGTATTTCTTGTATTTCATGTTGAATCTTATTACCTATTATAATCAGGCGGTGGCTCTAAAGGCGGCGCCATTGTTAATGCGCGGTGAGTTGGGAATGGGTTAAACCTTTGACGACCCTTCCAGCTGTCGACGAAAATAATTCAAAAGCAGAATACCACAATAGCTCCGATTCTCGTTAAATACAGGTTGATTCTTTGAAATTCCTCGAGCACGATTAACTACAATACTGCATTGCTAAGCAGACAAAGAGGCCCTTCCGCGGATGTTCCGCGGATAATCCGCAAGCCTCCGGCTTATTGGCTGCGCACCACTAATATGAATGGTCACCTCCGGATCATCCATGGAGCATCCTTTCGTGATACTACTGCCACCGCTTTACAAACACGACTGGTCATTACCACTCACTCACTAGTCACTGTAACCCACATTTGCAATATCGACGGCGGGAGCACTGGCCTATAATAGTATGCTGGATAGCGACTTATCCGTCTCGGTGGCGCCAGAATGAAACGTAAAGAGCCCCCAGCTGGCGACACGGTGGAGCAGACTCACAGTCACCAGAGTGGTCGTCGACAACCTCAAACCTCGTGTGTCAACTGCCGCGTGAAAAAGATAAAATGCGACCGAGGGGTGCCTTGTGCATCGTGCACTGTTAGAGGCATATCCTGCACTGGTCAACCGGGCCCTAAACCCGTTACTGTTCCTCAGTTTAAGTGAGCATTGTGTATGCTTCCGAACGATCCTTATACACGAGCGTTAACAAGTCCCAAGTGCCGCCGACTCAGGCACTAATGCTTCAATCCTATCAAGGTTGGCCAGCTTGGAGAGAGCGGTTTTTGGAGATGCCCGACATGCCGATGCAGCCAATGGAAATGCGATAACAAAGAGTCTGTCGCAGTACAGCCCTGCGACGTCCACTTCAACGCAGGCCACGGCTATCAATACGCCGTCGCCATCATTTCATAAGGACACAGAACGGCAGCAGGCCGCTAAATTTCTAGACCTGACGTATACAAGAGATGACCATAGCGTGAGTCGATATCATTGTGCCCTAAGCAACAGCCACATATCATGATTAGCGTGTAGTGTCGAAGTGAAAACTAATAGCGTGCAGATCACTACTCAGGCATGCCGACCACGCTTTCATGTGGCGCCCGCTTCTTCCCATCCCAAGGAGTCAGTGATTAGATGTAGTCCGGGGATAGAAGGCTCTAGCAAGCTGGCGTTTATTATGACCCGAGACGAAGCCTTAACACTGCTTCGTGATTTTCATGAGAATCCATATCATCTCCTTCCTATTATATATGAGCCGTCTGCTCGTAATTTGATAAACACATTCTATACACAGGTCGAGCAAGGCTATGAGGGCGACCCAACAGCCGCTGCCTTAATGTTGAGCATTGCCTCTACTAGCGCCTCATTCTTTAACAACTACGATACCACACACACTATCTTTACGTCTACTGAGGCCGCCACTGAAGCCTCCGTAGTCTGGAGACAAACAGCGTTAACTATACTCGACGACCCTCATTTCCCTACTGTTGGGAGCCTCGAAAGTTGCCAGGCACGCGCTATCTTAGCTTATTCTGTCTGCAATGTCGAAGGTTGCTCGGCTCGCTACAGACTTCTGCATAGCTGCTCTGTAGCTATAGCACGCGATATATCCTTACATTTAATTGATAGCACTGTAACGACAGACACGTCAGATGACGCTGCAACAAGAGAAATCAAGAGGCGGCTTTGGTGGCACCTAGCAGCGACGGATTGGTTATTAGGTCTTGTGGGAGGGCCGCTTGATGGGACATGTAAGTTGTTTTCATCGCCGATGCCAATCGCTGCTCAATAGGTCGCTTTCCTTTCTCTTCACGCCTGNCCCCCCAAACACCCATGTAAGAGNCCTAAGAGCTGACGACTTCCCCCGAAAGACACTATACAACCACGCCACTTCGTAGTGAACCGACCAAGAAATCTCAACGACAACGACCTAAGTCAGAGCGACGAGAAACTAACGTATCCGCTCAATGTCATAACCAATGTGTCGTGCTTCCTCCAAAGAATCCGTCTCGGTGAAATATGCAGAGAAATGATGGACGCCAGAGCCCCCCGGCTCCTAGACGTAGAAATCACCGACTTCAACACCGTGATGTCGCTAGATTCTCTTTTCGAAAGGGTCCTGGCCGAAATGCCTCCCTTCCTCCGCAAAGGGGCTCCAATCCCCGAAGGCGCGCCCCTCCACACCGCGCAGCAGCGAGATCTAGTCCTTCTGTGCTTCAATTTCAGGAGAGCGAGATTGCATAGGCCCTTCCTACTTCACGATACCGATAACCCGCGCAACGAGCCGTCACGTCGGCAGTGCATCTCCTCGGCGCGTACTGTTCTTTCCCTTTCGATTGATATGTTGGAGGGGCCGTCCGCTGTTGGCCAGAACCATGACTTTGGGAATCCCTTGGCATACCGGACTGGTCTTGTTATTAGCGGCATGTTCATGGCTTGCGCTATCCTGGCGCTCAATGCTGGGATTATTTGGAGCCGCTCGACGGGCGATGCGCGTGCTAATGCCCAGAGCAGCGATGCTTCCGAAGAAATGCGCGGTGAGATAACTCGCGCGTGTCGTGTTCTCGCCAAAGCTGGGGAGAAGTCGACTTTTGCCGCGAATCTACTCCGGAATCTAGTACGTATTGCTTCTAGTCCTGCTCATTTAATGTTCAAGATATCTGTTTTACGGTATTCCTTTTTTTTTCGCCATCGTGAGCTAACGCGTCTGAAGGTGGGGGTGTTGAAGCAATACAGCATGAAGGAAATCGACGATCTAGTCTCGCTTCCTACAACCTCGAATCCGAACACCGAATGTAATATAGATAACAATGACATGACTTCCCCGACGTGTGCCACGCGGGGCCGATCGCAGTCTATAGGCGACACGGTAAATCTCGCAGACAACTACACTATGTGGAATGACTTTTTCGCCACGATGCCGGAGATGGAGGGGTATGATCAACTGTTCGCTGGTCTTGACTATTACTGTGGACCAACATAGCCTTTCTGCGCCTCTGGGCTAGAACTCTTGTCAGCTTGCAGACGACATTGCCATTTATATGAGGATAACCAGATGACAATGATAATATTCTCGAAGTACTACGCCTTTATCAGCTTTCTCAGTTAGCTTTTTAAGGCCCACCTAGGCCTTCCACCCTTTATAACTCAGTCAAACTATTTCGTTACTTAGCTTGGTAAACTCGTACATGTAAGAATGGGGGCGAATCTATAAACTGGAGTCATCCGCGCACTATCCCTTCTTGATTCTCTGCATCTAGAGCAGTGCCGTACTTTGCTAGCATTAGCCATGGGAGAGTAGGATGACATTCCCAATTACTCAATCTCTCAAATTGCAACGTGCCTGAGGCGTACCATGTGTTCTAATCCGAGAAACTCCCCGAAACCGCAGCGCTCCCCCGAGAGTAATAGTTTATAATAAGCTCATAAGAACGTGAAATCGTGTTGAGTCAGAATAATAGAGTCGATATTAATAGAAAAATAGAAAAACCACCCTAAAATTAGAACTTAGAAAAATACAAGTCATTCTAAAGGCTCCTTTTTGATAGTTCTAGTGAGAGTGCTGGTTCAATTCCACTCTGCTAGCCTAGGTGGCGGACTACTATGCTAGAGGCGTGACGTCAATCTATTTCAAACGGCTTTTCTTTACTTGATTACGTAGCGGATATAATAAGTTTAAACGAGAGCGCTCTTATACGCAAGGATCTAGAGAAAGAGAGATTTATCTGGGAGTTAGCATGCAGCTTTACCGGGCATGACCCGAAGAAGACCAGGTCCAACGACGACGACCATAAGTACTGGTTCCGTGGCATTGCAATTGGCAAACCTACTCAGTTATGGGCTATAACTCGGATGCTGTTTAGTCGCGAAATCAGTGGTACGTTCGGGGTCCTGCTAGCCGACTGAATGGGGACTGGCAAAACGTTAATGAGCTCGAGTCTTTGCATGCTTACGCCATATATCCATCAAGCGGCTAGAGAAGTCGCAGAAGATAGGGAATGTCACAGCGGGCAGCACCTACCCTCCAGCACAGACATGTACCGAGAACCCCCTGGCACAGAATGCCCATCGGGCCAGCTCCTTAGCAGCCGCATAGACTGGAACGTATCGATAAAAGGAAACCGAAAACTGGACATCTAGTATATACTTAATATACCGGTTCCTATAATATGAATAGAATGGATTGGGAAAGACAATTCCAAAATATCAAGTTCGTACGTACGCCCAAGCTTAAAGATTCCTCGCTCACACAGAATATCTATGCAGGGGAAAAGAACCCAGCTAACCCGGGCAAAGTCTAAACAAACTACGTTATCCTTCTCATACTAGTATCGAAAGCTTTAACAAACACACAAGCCCAGTTTAAGGTAGAAGTCCATATTATGTCAGTACAGGTGATCTACTCTTAGGAGTCAGCTCAACTAGCTAATATTGCGATAGTTTTATTCATATCGTAGTTTTCCTTCCCCTCTCATCCTTCATCTCCCACGAATCAGATCATCATTTGCTGTTTTCCCCCTACCTCCTTCCTGCTTCCTTCCCAACATCTTTCTGCCACTGGGGAGTTTTCACCGCCCTGGTTACTGGTATATCTGTGTTCCTACTTCCTACTCCCCGTCTCTCCCTCCCACTTCCTCTCAACCACCTCAACTCTCTCAGCTGCGGTGTGTTTGACCTGCTCCCATCCCGGTTTGAAAAGCCTGTATTGCCCTACAACCATCCCCATTCACCCCTTTATCGTACCGACTTTGCTTCGGTCTGCTGCCCTTGTCATCTATTGTGCCGACTTCGTCTCGGTGTAGCCTTATCTATCATCATCCCCTCTCATCATCCTGGCCGGTGTCCATCTTCGTTATGGCCCCAAACATTTCCCTCAGCCTGCAAGGGCAGATGACCTCTAGAAGTGCCATGTGACAAGGTCAGGTCTCTAATCTTTTTTTATCTAACTGGGCTAGGTAGTAATAAACGAAGCTCACACACATAGCCNAAAAAAAAAATGAACACAAGAGTGTAAAGCTTTATTGTAAATAAGCTTGTTAGGGGCTTGGTCTCGCCGATGTATCATGTTCACGCAAGCGCAGCGGCCGCGCGATCTGAAAACATTCTTTCAACGTACCACGGAACGAACCATCCGGGAATGGGAAGAGCCGCTTATGAAAAACCATGTGGCAGACTTCGAAAAAGTGTTTTAATGCATATATAAACGCGGCATAATGTTTATTTCATGTTTAATAGTGTAACCTAAGTGTAGTTAAGCACTTCTTATACTCCAGCCTCTCGCTCATATAAGGGCTAACGCATAAGAAGAAGGAAAAGGCGCAGTGCGCAATGGCGCAATATATCACTACGCTGAGGTGGAAATAATATCAGGACCTAGATAGTGGCATTCTTCTAGTGACTGACTAGTTAAGAAGAAAGGTGCCCTAGGGAGCCAGGAGAAATAGCTATCTATAGTACAGGATGACCTTAGTCATGTGACGTAACAGCTCATCTCCATCACCTCGCTCTCTAAAGACAGGACATATTCGCATCAGTCAAGGTTCCCACCTCGACAACAATCAGTCACTACGGTTATTCTCCGAAGTGTCGATGCCGAATCAGGTATCATCCTTTAGCTTCACCAAGCTTATGTCAGCGGAAGGTATATATCTACCAAGGGCTTCGCATGTTCCTACGTCGAGTGTCACCCACCTCGGGCAGAGACAGCAGGTTGCGAGGGTGGCGCCAACGATCGAAGCCAGCTACGACAGGGAGCACGCCGTGGCTTGGTTGTTGTTGACCCCTTTTTGCTAAGAAATATCCCCGAGCACCTAGGCGGTGGTGCGTAGTTGATACAGCTACTATACATGTAAGTAAATACCACACCCCTTAAAACGCTGATAAACTTACGCTCTGTTGCGGAGAGAGCTTCGATGCCATTGATAAGATGCACGGCGATTGGGACAAAAAGTGGTGTGCTAAAAACAGCGTTAGCATAGTACAAGCACACGGTACCGGGAGAGGAGTGCGTCAGGAGACTTACACGGGACGACAAGCATGTCCTCCGGCACACCGGGGCGAGGATGCTTGCGGCGGCTTCTAGCAAATTCCTCCACCAAAGCAGCTGCTAGCGGATCAAATGATCCTTCCTCGGCCCCGCCCATGAGACCAGATGGTGGGCGCGAGAGCTTGTTTGACTTCTCCAAAATGCGGGTAGAATTTCTCAAGGCCGGGGATATCAGCCGGTAGCGATAGCAAAGTCGATTCCAGAACTGCCATGAGTGAAATCGATGGCGACCAAGAGTCAGGGTAGGGCATTTTATTAGTTGATGGGATGGATATCGGCAAGGCACTCAAGAGCCTAAAGTCAGCCGCTACTCGTTGCGTTCATATCATCTTTTACATACCTGATGTTGGGGTGGTCTGGTAAACCTTGATAGGTTGGTTGAGTGAGGCTGAGTCGGAGATCGGTAGGTTTCTGTCTCTCATCTTGGCGTACCGTCTCTCGGCCCGATTTGTCTTCTCGGGTGTCCTGGCGGTCCCGACGGCCCTGGTGGGCAAGAGTCTCGGATTCTGGGTAAAATACAGGACACTCATATAGTAGAGGTCTAGAATATCTTGCGCCGACCTATTGGCTGCATCACGTAGGTCATCTCAAAGTTTTCTTACTTCGAATGCCCTTTTTTCATCTCCCAAAACAACTGCAAGAGCCTGACTGAGGCTTGCCAATCGGGTCCTATACAGTATTAATCCTACGTTATATGGTGTTTATAGAAGACGCATGCGTGTTCCGTTAAACATACCGCGTTTAATGATAAAACATATGGCATCTCATTGCTTGAGGAGCTCTTGGTTTTCGAATTCTGCCGTGCAGTAAAATATCTCAGCAAAAGCGTGGTATGGGTAGTGTGAATTAAGTCTCTGGTGTGGATTTCTGGGCGCGGCTTCGGATGTGTACAATCGAGGGCAGCGGCCTATTCCACGCTCTCCTAATACGGCACCTCGATCCTTGTAGATATCGTGGATATCTGCAAGCCGATTAGAACCAGTTGTAGGGACAGATCATTCAATCGGACTATGTTAATGAACTCACGTTCATAGTTGATCACGCCTTGATTCGTCTGTTTCGTCTCTTCTGACCTGTGTCACGGAACAGAAGTGCAGTGCTAAACAACGACACTATCAAAAGATAGAACGTTATCAGGTCGAGCGAACCTGGCCGCCTGCACCCTTATATACTAGCACACTGACAACCTGAGACTTGTTAGGAGGCAAGCAGATAAAGCCGGACGACTGTAAGCAATATGAAGCGTCAATTCGGTACTTACTTTGATGAAAGGTAATGCATCAATTGAGAACCGACTGGGCGGGGAAGTTCTCCTCGCATATTAAGTTAGCTAGCGGTAAACTAGAGTAGCAATCATGGGTAACATACGAGATGAGCTCTTGAAGATGCATAGGGTACGCGAGGTCGAATTGCTGCGAAGTAGTGAGTTGGTGTTGAAATGGTTATGTTGGGGATCTCCTCCGACTATTCTATGTTATTTATTGTTTATTTACTTCAGACTCCTGCTTGCGGGACGCCTTCCTCCGAGGAGTCATCCTAAATGGGTCTCAAGGAGAATCCTTCCTGAGCTGGTCTCAGCAAAGTTTAGCATTCCATAACTCATATCGCGCTTTCTTACTGTTTAAGCATGATGCCAGGAAAGGGTTATTGAACATTGTATAACCCCGGAAATAGCTTGAATCAACTAAGGAAGTAGGCATTGTTTTGCTCAAGTTTCAGTGGACTTAATGTATCCCCACAAAGGGGGCTTTATATTGACATATCAAGCCTAGTTCAGCTAATACTAATTAATAAAATCTATACTGATAAACCAACGTTGCGACAAACCTTTAGATAGCTTGTCAAATAAACCCTTGAATAGTGTTTGTACTGTCGGTCTTTAATAATATCATAACTGTAAAAGGAAAGGATAGCAGCTCTCTATTACCAAAGCGTTATTAGAAATATCCGTCACTAACATCAGCTTGATAAAGCTACAGAATAATTTAATATTCAACAACAATACCTTCGAGAATAAAAGTGGTGAGTCTCCAAGATTCTCTCGCATCAACTACAGTTAATCTCTGGCGCCCGTTAATTGGGATTATAAATGAAAAGTTGACAGCTAATTAGAAGAAAGTCTATAGAGAGGAATAATATTGGCGGGAGGGATCCTTTTGTTTTAGAGAATGGCCTTGGGATAAGGCCGAAATTCCTGGGCTGGGTTTAAAGTAGACGTGCTACCGGGACACTTGTGGGACATGAAAGTCCATTTTAAGAGGATACCTATTAGATTACGTTTCAAATACGTGGATGAGGTGTAAATACTATATAATATTGTCGAAGTAAAGCAATGTAGTAAAATGCGCCCAGAAGACGTGTATTTCATAACTACCAAGTCGTTCCCATGTGTCAAAGACTGGGCCTACAAGACAGTTTCCATCTTCAGTGTTATATATTCTGACCATAAGTTCGATCTCGCGCTCTGTCTAAATGGAATCACTATGTACAGACGTCTTATAGCCCCTGATTCGTTTCATAACAATATTGCCACCGATGGCCCTATACGGCTGACTGCCATATGCCTCGAGCATACGATTTATCGGTTCTTCGCGGATCCTGCTACTATGGACAACACCACATTGTAGATAGGGCACCAGAGGTTTATGGCTTTTGGCAAAATTACCTACGCGGCCCAGAATACCACCGTAACCTTCGTGGCGCATTATTGTCTGCTATAGTTCAGACACAAGTAGTAGGTGGTATTGCCCGTGCGTATATGTGTGGTGGGAAATGAACCGGGTTGGCCTATTACTCGCATGACTATGTAGTATGCATAAGCGAAACCGCCTGCTTTTAGCGAATAGTCGACAAGGTAGGGCACAAACCAACAACAGCATCGAGATATTTTAGACTCCGCATACTCAAATAGCTAAATATGGCTCGATGCGGGGTCATAGGTAGCCAAGTTAGAATCGGTGAATTTCGACTTGTTAACAGATAGCACTGCCACATCACAAAGTGCGCTTGTTGGTCAGCATCGTACTCCACGTTCGACGCAGTGTAATGGATCTCGTTTGGGGTCCGTTATGTAACGTAATACGGCGCGCGTAGAACGCAGGATAGATGAAATTAGAATATTCCTTGCGTTAGAGCATTTGCATTACATGCATGCAACAGCAGTTGACGTTGAGATGGAACGGGATAGGATGTCGACTCCACGGCCGCCGTCATGGTGACTTAGTAATAACCACTAGCATTTCCGACAACGCCGACCTTGCGTCCGGACATCTTTCATCGGCGCGATGCATCCCCACGGCCCGGTACTTGTATGACTGACTTGACTGTCAGCGTTGTCGGATAACCTTGTATCATTCAAGGGTCAATTCTCCACGTATAAGTAACTACTCCGTATAAGTGAATCATGACGCCAAGCTAGTATCACCATTGTCTCTAATTGATATCATCTAGACCCCCGCATGGTGACTATTCGCTTAACAGCTTAACATGTGAAAATCAAGCCTCGTGTACCCGGGCGAACAAGACTCTGTTGGGTTGTCGATGCTTCAGCCCCCAACAGCTTAGCTGTCATTCGCTGATATATTTATCCTGTGTTCTATCCTAAGCGACTTGATGTAACCAAGATGCATGCAATCCGGGACATGGAATTTGACATGAAGAAGGCTACAGGTAAGGTTAATTCAGGCCCAATGATAGGTTCCCGGTTGTCGATATTACACACCGGACGATGGAAATGCGGGACGAGGCACCAACGCCATGGCTGCAATGGCACACCTTGATCTATGCCCGGAGAACTGCCAGAGGCGCAGCGGAGTGGTAACACATTAAACCTCAAGAGCCCCGATACGGCATGCACCATGGGCGATCTGCCTCCAATTATTCTTCCGGTATCAACCTTACATGATACGAGCCGGGTTGAAGTATCTATGACATAAGAAAAGTAGCCTCTCCGTCCGCACATTTCACCCGATCTGTAAACCGAGCTCTGCATATAACACATGCTCCATCCCAAGTGCGTCGAGTATAACTCTAGATCTTCTTCCCCTCAGGAACGCCGAGTCTAATGAGAAGTATATAGAGAGGACTCTGTAATACCTTCATTCTTTACTACTTCTCAGAAAATATTGTAGCATTTCACAGACAGTGATCTACCATGTCGG
>JAPUUL010000654.1:0-15520 GCA_029590625.1 Lasiodiplodia mahajangana
AGGCCAAAGTTGCCTGTGAGTTTCCGCTTGAGATTTGGCCGGCCGAGTTCGTTGTCGTCTCGGGGGGCGTACAGTTCGTGGCCCGTAAACGTGTCTGTGACAAAATCGACGACTACGTCCGTGAGGCTCAGATTGGCCGCGTCGAAGTTGTAGAACTCGCCGCCCGGGCCTACTATGTTTGCGTAGCGGCTGAAGAAANTCCTCGAGGTTGAACGCCGGTGAGTACCGCATCGAGTTTGTAGCCAGGCGTTTAACGAGTTCTGTGTGTGCGTTGTAAACGTTTTGTAAGGTCTCTCGTTGATGTTGCACGCTTGCCCATAGATACCGGAGCTCGCTGAGTTGCTGCATCTCACGCGATAGAAAGTCTGCAGATGCGGCGAAAGTCCCCATGTCGCCTCCTCTTGATCCCACTCTGTTGTACCGCGCTCCGTGGATATGGACCGTACCAGCAGTGCAGATACAGTATCCTACAAAGGCCGGCCATTCGGTCGTCTCCGTCTGCTTCCCTAATTCGACCAATTCAGTGATAGCATTGGCGTGCAAGAAGCACATATTTGTGGCCTCAATCTGCCACGATTGGTGCTGGCCCGTCACGGCAAGTTCCGCAAGATCGATGGGGAGAAATGGCCGATAGATCAAGCAATAAATCAGGTGGTAAACCAGCTTGCTGAGGACTAGAACAGTGCATTCCGGATGCCCGAATAGACTGTCTAAACTTGAGAAGACGTCGTCCGTACCAGACGCCCAAATGTCGAGATCTTGCCTTATCTTGGAAAGGCTCGACAGCGTGTGCCATGGGAAATGAGAGTCGCCCCTGACTCCACCGGCCGCGAGATAACGGTTCGTCACGCCCAAGATGCGGCTTATATCAATCAACATCGCACTACCACCTTGAAATTTCCTACCACCCCCTTCTAAAGAATGAATATTTGAGCCGCTTTGGAAAAATTCCCCCTCAACTGGTAGGCCGCCAGGTGTTGGAAACCAGCACGGTAACCTTAGGAATATTGTCTTGTCACCAATAAGACATGGGCGCTTCGAACCGCAAGCTAGGAATCTGTCGAGCAGGTAGCATGACCAGAATAGGCGCCTCCTCATCTCTCGTTCTAGAGGAGCGATAGGGGCGTTTGAATCTGCTTCGCGGTGCAACTCGAGAGCCATAGCCATACCAATCGCATTTGCTGCACACTACATTAGCTTCAATGGGATCTAGATATTAGAGAGTTACTTCAACAGGTGAATAGCATACTCAAGAGCATATACGCTTTCTTCCCCTTTCCTGCGGCGATGTACGCTATCACAAGAAGTAAGAGTGCTTGTAAGCTTTCGATGATAGGCTCGTCAATATCGATCTCCTTTCTAGACATAGAAGCAAAATCCTCGCTCAACCTCACAGCGGATTGGTAGCCAGTGGGATGCGGCGTGTATCTAGATTTAGTTAGCAACAAATCCATCTACTCTCCCGTGCCGCAAACAACCTACCTAGCAGCGACAGCGTATATAGCGTGCACTAAGTACGGTGGTAGTTGATTGAGCCGTAACCGTTGTCGAACGGATGACTCGTCTAGTATATGGTAAGGCTTAGCGTGGAAGCGCGTAAAATAAGTATCGAGAAGCGCATCCGACCGAATGCTAGGAGGTGACTCGTTAGTCAGAGGAGGAGAGTATAAGGCGGTATCCGATCCGGACTCGGGTGTTCGGGTTATATCGAGAGCTACACGTTTTGGTCTGGGTTCAGACGTTGCCGGCGCTGTCGAATCCGAGGCAGGGGCCTCCGTGTTATTATTAGACGCCTCTGACTTTGCAGATAGTGGTGGCTCCTCGGAGGCTGGTGGGCTACCCGACGTCTTCTTCTCCTTAAGCTGAGCCTCCAGGCCGTCTACCCTTTTCAGCAGAGCCTCGAGTACATCCGTTTTAGGCCCTCGCTTTTTTGGGACGGCGTCTGTAATTATGAAGCGAAATCATCAGTAACAGAGGCGCGCACTAATAAATTTAGCAAAACGTACCGTAGATGCAAGGACACTGGAAAACCTGGCATGCTTCACAAGACGGGCGTAATCGATTACATTTGATCTGTTCGCCAGCAGTCAGTTTATTGGTTTGACTACTAGGTGCTTTAATGAAGACCGAGAGTCTCCGGGGAGCCNTGGGAGGAACTTGGTACCAACCTTCCGCTTCCGACAGGATTTACAGTTCATCGACTCTCGCGGCTCGTTGCTCATCCGGCGAGTCGGCAAGCGCTCGATGCCCACTTGGGGTCGCGACATGACGAGTGGATTGTCGCCGCCAGCGTGGGCTAAGCTCATGTTCACTAACTCGGACGCCGCAGGTGTGTGTCGTGTGTCGTGTGAATGAAGGCACAAGAGCCCCTCAGCCAGGGCCAGAAAGATACCGCCAGGTTCCCTTGAGGCCGTGAGGCTGCACCACGGAGCGAATCGAACCCTTTTTGAGTCGGCTCCGTCAACGGCACAATAGCATTTGTCTCGATGCCGAGGCTCTGCTCATACTCAATGCTCTTCGCCCGTGTATCGTGATGTTTGGCGTAGGTTCGTCCGTAATAACCAATCACCGCATCATAGAGCCCGCAGATCACAGAATTGCTCTCGTGGTTGGCTAGGTATAGTGTAGTTCCTGAACTCATCCGAGTGTCTGGCGGAGACGATTCACATATTAAGTGTTAGTCAACTTACCCCGTGCCATAATTTTGTGGTCCCCCTCGAAGACACCATGGTACACTGCACTAATTCCAAGATCGCGCTTGTGCTCTGGGGTGCTCCATGGCGGCCACGCTAGACTCACAGTATCCTTGACTAAAAGCTTGACTATGCTCTTCCGGGTTCACGGGCGACCTCCATGAGAAAGGCCAGCGCGGGGCCGCAGCGGGGAAAGACTGGTGCAGGGGGATAAGGCATGGGGACGCGCTGGTTGCCCATGTTGGAGAAAGCTTTTTCTCGAATGGAATGTATGTGTACATGGCTCCGAGCAGGGATGGCGTATTGGCCAGGAGTCCCAAATCCACGCGCGCTAGAATAAAGTAGAAATTCAAAATAGAAAAGAATGCTCTCCCGGTAGCATCTGCCGCGTCGCACGAGGTATTTGACGGCGGTGGCTTTAACTTGAAGTTGTCTAGGGGCTTAATGCGTGGAGCACGTTCGGTGTAGAATCGGCGCCAACAATGCTGAACTGAACTCGAGGGAATCAATCAATACTCAATCACGCTTTCTCGCCCACCTAGGTAGGTAGAGAAAGGCCACTTGTGAGGTACCAGTGTGCCCTTTATTCGGTAAGATTCTTTACATTCAGAGTGCCGGGCTTAAAATGGAACATGCATCCAAACCCGGTAGAGTTTTTACGAGAAACTTGCGGCAGCGCCTTTCCGATCTACACCATGTGATGTTGGGTGTGCAGGCAGAAGGACAGGCAGGCAAATGCCCTGTTTGAGGAAGACTTACTTATACCGCATCCGCTTAGCGGAACGAACCGTTGCCTCGCCCTGTCCGACACCAAGACGGCGGTACGAGAAGGACGACGCTTAGAAGAAATATGATATAACCGTTAAGAAAAAAAGAAAAGCCCGAGTATTACCTTCATCGATTAAATATAACGTGTTTCTTGTATGATGCGGTGCATTAATTAGAATAGTCTATAGTCTCGTTCAAGAACTTTTCGGGAAACCGAAAATGTTCATAACATCTTCATAGCCATGTGCTCTAAGAGTTGTTGTCACAACCGCAAGAATCTGCGATTAGTAGGTAGTACTCTTTCGGTGAATCGGTGTTTTGTTAAACTGAGATCGTGCCTATTTTGTCGGTGACACATACAAGAATGAGGTTCGGCTCCTGTCGGGCTTTTACGCCCGACGCCATTTTCTTCTGTAAAGTCCGGGCTGGCGGCTTAGGCTATAGCAACATCACAGGATGGAAATCTCTTTTCTCATGACGATGCAACACATAATGGTATCTGCAACTGTATTTTCTTAAGGTCGAAGATAAAACTTGCAGGTTCAAGCATTGACGCAGTAAAATTTAATCTGGGTATTTAATCTATTGGCTTCGAGATCCGAGACAGCGACCTGCTTGGCGGGAAACAGATGCTAGATACCTGTGTTCTTGAGATGGGAGTGAAAATGGAATATGTTCCAAGCCGTCGATGTTGAAAGCTTAGATGAGAAGACCATACCAGCAATTGGTAGAGTAAGCTTCGCTACACTCGACTTACAGTCCCAAAGGTAGAGATACATAAATGCAGGTGAACGAATTTGGTGTGCAATACGCCAGGATAGCCAGCTTTTGATTGGCGCGCTAGTACCAGGCCAGGGGTAACCCTCCTGTGACATCCATCATGTCATTACTAGAACGGGTGTCAAGCTGTTCTCGTGGAAGAGGCCAACCCGGCAGGGCTTGGAGGTTTGCCCATAATAGGCCAAACGGGCGGGTTGGTGCCGGCTCAACTCGCGGAGATGACATAGGATTGCCGACAAAGGCATGGCGAGGTCAATGCTTGTTGTTGTTATGGGCACCTGTCGCACGAAATCTATCCGTTTGCGAGAGGTCGTTGAATCGTACTTACATGATCAATAGGGACCTTCAAAATACACAAGTCCAGATCAGTACATCACCAGAATTTGCTTGGTCGCTGCCAGCATTTCTCGCCTCGCTTACGCCACATCCAGATGATCGACAAGTACGGGTACGGCAAGCTGCAGCGTACATAAACTTGCCGCATCCTTAATATTGTCAGATATACTTTGTCTTATTGCCGACCGGGTAGACAACATACCATTGTGGGTTCCCGAGTCCTTGGGCTCCCTGAGGTTGGGTTTCGTCTATATAGCTGGTCTTACGACCTTGGAGCTTGGCCATCGCTGCGTACTCGCCCAGACTGCCTGCATAGGTAATAAATACGACAGGCTAATCGGCGCCAGCTCTGTGAATTGATAAGATCGACGAAGCACATCGATGGGCTGCAGATTTCAAGACAGGCTATAGATAGGTACGGTGCTATCTAGATTTCACGACCTACAATAAGGGATTGTCTTCGTGGTGACACCTCCTTCGCCTCGGTATTCAATCAAGTCGCGCCTTTTGGCCGTGTACTTTAGGCAATGCCTGAGCGCCCCTAATCAGATCACAGTAGTACCATGTTCCACTATGCTTGTCATGTATTAGTAGGTGGTATAGCGCGATTTTGTCACTAAGGACAACGATCCTGAATAGTAGACTCCACCACCACTTAGTCGTAGAACCACTGTGGAGGCCGAATAGTTGGGGCGTGATATAGCCATGGTTTGACTGTCATGATGTTGTTTTGATGCCACTGCAATACCGGTGACCGGGATGGGCGTATACCAGTAAGAGTTTCAAGCAGCAATGCCATGTCGTGAGAAAGAGGGCGACCAACAACACAACAAGGATAGACTCGATTATCTTGTCCGGGATCGCCCAGAGATAAGATTCGGGGGTTCTCTACGTGTCATGAAGGGTGGCTGTAACATAAAACAGCCCATAGGGAACAGTAGTCTGTTAGTGCCGAAGGACCTTCTTGTTATGGTAAACAGCAAGTTGGTATGGTAGACCGTCTCCCCTCGGGGTTCTTTTGTCTAGTGGTCCGCACTCTCTGCAGAATGTCTGCAGAACTGCAGAAAGCGCTGCCGAGATGGGAGGCGGTCTGTTGAATCGGAGTGTCAACCGCAACGGATTCGTTGGTACCGGACGTGACCTAACGTCAACGGCTTTCTGCCCCGCAGAACCGAGAAATCCAACGTTGTATTGTCGACATGGCGACATGGGACTAGTATGAGGGGCGAATGACTAGACACCGTTATCTGGGGTGCATTAGCAACCAGCCCCCAAGGCTGATCATCCATTCTGACGGCTTTGTTATTCGCTTCTTTAACTTGACCTTTCGACAGGGATCCTATAATAGCGAACCCGAGAGTAGAGCGTACGTATATTAGACCCCATTCTCTCCCATCTTGGTGTCTTGTAAAATGGACTGCTGCGCAATGCAAAAATGAATCTAATAAGAAACAGAGAATAACACGTCAAAAGGTGAGTCATAGTACAAGCTCTTACTACATGACAGGGTCGTGTTTGATCCGTGAATAGGTGGGATAAGATTCTATCGCATTGGGGGCGTGATCAAAAGGTCGGGTTACGAAGAAACACTAAAAGACTAGAGCGAGATAGGATAGCCTGATAGCAGGATTTGATATCATTAGCGATTATAACAGAAGTCATTAGGTTCCTAGAAGACGTGATTCTGGACTGTTATCGTACAGGACCGCCCAGTGATGATGAGGCTTGATATTGCCCCAGTTCAAAGCATCATTAGTCAGCTACTCTTCTAGAACACAGCTTTACTATGATGGAGTTACGGGTTGCACTACCTTTATCACCTACATTAGTTTTTCAGGTACGCGTGGGGGGATCGCCGACGAGCATGAGGTTGGAGGCCGACTATCTCTCACAAAGTATAAGTTACTCCAACTTTCGTGCCTGGATACAACTCCCTTTCGTAGCGACTTAATGGTTAGAAGTGAAAAGTACATAACTGCGAATAATAATATAATATATTTTATTGTTAATCCACCTCCCTATCCTACAGGGGGCTTGTATGCAACGCGTTGCTTATAGTTTGACCGTAGACGACGGTTTCTATCAACTCCAAGCTCGGTCTGTCGGCAGGACATTCTGTTTTCAGCATGATATCGTTGTTTTCTCGGGAATGTAGTATCGAATACAACGAGCTGATGATATCTATATCGCACTGTGATAAAGCTTTTTGTATCACCTGCCTAGATTGATACGAAGTTGTATCTTTTATATTAAGAAGGCTCTGGCACAAACGAACACCTCATATTCAAAAGAACATCTTCCATAAGGGAATATTCTACCCGGCTACAGATATACGTAGATCTTATCGCCAGAATGATGCCAAGTGTAAAGCCATTAATACATAAGGGAAACGTACCCTGCACGCCTAGTTGCTCGTGAACCACCTTTAATTCCCCCTCTACCACCTTGATATCAGTATCTACTCCTGAGTTCGGCTGGTAACCATCAAGAACCCTCCTCATTACCCTCGATTCAAGATCTCTGAAAGAAATGTGATAGATAGTATCACATGTTTCCATGAGAAAAGATCGGATTCGTGGCATTGGAATTGTTTTTATACTCGAAATATTCGTCGTGGCAGGTTTGAGGTTCTAGTCGTAGGTATGCAATTCTCCTAGCTATTCTGCATCTCCGTAGATTTATTCGCAGGTAGGGGTCGTCGTCGTCGATTCAGGATGGGTATAGATAGTTATCGAAAAGCCTCGGGTATATACACCGTGAGAGCTCAACTCAAAACAAAGCTGAGGCAAAAAGCAAGTACGTTAATTTCAAAACATTCCGTTCCCACTAGTCAAGCGCACGAAGCTATATGGTACATTCTGGCCGACGAGCAGCCTAACGGTCTCCGCCGTGGTAAATGCAGTGGTGTCCGCTACGCCATACGCAACAAAACCGCATTGCTCCGCGATGGCGCCCGGGTCTTCTTTTCTCGGGCCGTCGGCGAGATCTAGGAAGACTTTGCGGATCTGTGACGATGATCCTTTTGCGCCTCCAAAGAGACGTACCAACATGCCTACGAGAGTGGATTTCTCTGGCCCGAGTGCGGAGACGAGGACGAAGGGGCCGGCATCGCCACCCATTGCCCTTGCTCTTTGTAAACTCTCGAGGCTGTTGAAAGGCTCGACCTCGAAGCTATGGGCTAAAGCAAGGGGTGTTTTGAACCCGACTGTATATACTTTCCCCATGCGAAGAGCCTTCAGTGCGTACATGGCAGAAGCGGCATCGTCGGCGTTGGAAGCTAGAACGACGGCCGTGCGTCTGAAATATGCTGATGGTGCGAGATCGCGCGTGAGGGTACTAAGGATTCCACGCCAGCTTGCGTTGTCGAAGAGGAGGGAGGACGACGCGGGAAATCCGTGCGTGTTATTGGGCGTTGAACCGAAAAGAGACTCGCTACGGCGATGGGGGCTAGAAGGCAGTGATGGCGGTGCAGATCCCGGGGAAGATGATGGGCCGGATTGGACCACAATAGTGTCTACCATTCCTATCGTGCGGACTGCTTCGGTGAGAGTCGGTCCTGTTCCATTGTTAAGTTTCGAGAAGAACGAACTGTTATGCATTAGACTTGTGAAAGAGATAGCAGGGTTTAGGTATGCTCCTCCGAAGGATCTCTGGTTGCACCAAGCCTCGACACTCAGGGGCCCCCTTGTTTGTCTCTCGACGACCGCAAATTGATGTGGTAATCCCAGCTCGTTAAAACATTTCTCGTAGAAAGGGGCGTGAGGGACCTGAATTCGAGAAGACGACGTAGTAATACCGTAAATATTGGTCTTCGGGAGTTGGCCGAGGGATGCCAGGGCAGCGTTGATCTCAGCAGCGCTCATCTGGCCGGGTGCGGCGATTATTGGAAGTAGAGGATGGGTGATGGGCGTGAGGACCTTGTTAAACGTTCGCGATATTTGCCCGGTCTCTCCCATGTTGACGGCGGAAAACGGGGGTGCCGTCGGGTATTCCGCTCGTATCTTGGAGCGAAAGTATTCTAGCTCGAAGTTCTCATTAGGTTCGTTGATAATCGCAATCATCTTGACAATGTGTGCATATTTGCACGATTCGACGAAAACAGACTGCGCATAGGCTGACGGCCACTTGAAGGTACCAGAAAAATCGTGAAAAGCCGACATGATGTGACTATTCCCCCGGTTTTCGTAGAGTCTTCGTCGTATATCCTCCGGAAGCCACATTTCCACATCGATATACTCAACACCCCATTGGATTGCGCGATAAAGATATTCGTAGAATAAGTTAGGGTCATCCATCGGGAAACGTCCGTTCTCCCGCGTGCAGCGCGTAGTATATATGATGGGAAGTTCGGTTCTTTGTCGTAGAAGCATCACTTGTTCGCCAACATAACTTAAACTTGGTATCTGGGCAAATGTGCCGTCGCCGAGAGGCTCTTTAAGCAAGTCCACACGCAACTCAACGGCATCGCATCCAACAGTAAGTACTTCGATATTAGGGAGAGCAGCTCGAACGTCCGGAAATGTCGTCGATATAAAGAACGTGCGAGGTTTTGCCATGAGCGTCTCGTAGTTACTAATCTGCCCGAGAGTAAATGAGATGAAGCGGGCCAAGTCCCGGCGAAGAAAGCGTGTCCCAGTATATAAGAATTCGTAGTCACACTGGGCAGAGAGATATGTATCAGGAGGCATCCCAAGGTCAACGTTGTGGGCGTTTATGGCGACCACTGTGTTTCGATCCCTAGAAGCCACACTGATCCTAGCACTTTCAACCGAAATACCAAGCACCATCTCCAGCTCTCCCACCATAACGCCTTGGAAGCTGTCGGCCAGCCGAAACGGCTTCCCCAGCACATCCGCAAAGATAGAGACTATGTTCTCCTGGCCTGGCCCGTAGATAATTACCGCAGTCCGGGTATCGCCTCTCCGTAACCCGCTACTCGTCTTAACGCCGCCTATGGTAGGTTCTGCGGCCTTCGAATCAAGATCCATCGCAACATTTGGCGTGACAGTTCCAGTCGTACTGGGCCGGTGAACCGGCACCGGGACCTGGGTCAACATCTCGCCAACGTCGATGAAATCAGCTCAGTAATATCTCGGAGGGACCCGTAACCGTGGCGCAGGCAGAATGATGGTCCCTCCCGACTCTGAACTCTAGCTCGAATGCCAATAAGTGCAGAGAGTCAAGCAGTACTCGAACTGAATGCCGACAGGAGATCAAGCGATGCTAAGTGCATGGCAAAGATTGCCAATCATACCGTGCGCCCCAAGTGTAACCTTAGCTAAAATCGTAGTGGCTAGTTGCGACGTCCCGGAGGAGATGGTGGTGCGCGGAAGTACTGTATCGGGCGGGAATGGTGATAATGATGGTAGACGGACTCGTGATATGCCGTACAGCGGGCTCCGTTCAGCTGAGGCTCAAGTTTAATAGGACAGCGAGGCGTAACACAACTGAGGGGTGTACTAGTTAGTAAGGTCACAGAGTCAAGCGTCGGCCAAGGCCGGATCAACTAGATAGATGCGTATGAATCCAACGGGAAGTGAAAGCGGTACAAGGTTTCCCATCAGTCATGCTAGGGAGGAAGGTCATGGTTTGAATGAGTGACAATAATTCTTCCAGCCACTAGATTGCAGGATTTCTATGCTTAGCCTGCCACAGTAGCCCTGCGCAGGGTCTCTTATTAGTATAATAAGGGGTACTTATGCTATTACCTCGCGCTACCTTGCCAATCGCTCGGTTCATTGAAATATTAGAAATATGGTTCCTCGTGCCCGGTTAGCTGTCTATCCCCGGTCAATAATTCTGTTCTTATCATGTTTTATTTTTATCTTCTTTCTATTAGGTACGAAGGGCCATCTCTAGTATTGGCAAAATTCGGCTATATTCTCACTACAGTTTACAACCGTTTCCTACGCCAAAAGTAACGGTGCTAGGGGGAGGCAGTCAAATCTCTTACGCTAATAGCACTAGTCCATGTAGTATACGGTAGTTTGTGGGGAGGTGGACCGTGAGAGACGAGGATCAAGATGGAATTTGAGTGATGGATATTCATCACTATGAGCAGCATGTGGGCTTGGCAACCAATCTTGGGGACAAGTGAACAGGCTTTTGGCGGAGAAGTCTCCAATTACCCACTGTATCATCTGGCATGCCGCGACGAAACATCTCAGAAACCTCGGAGAATAGAATGTGTTAAGCCCAAAGCGATAGGCCAAGCTTCATGTACCTAGCTCAATACTTAATAATAGTCGAGATAAGTGAAACTTGCTGGGCTGTGTTTATCTATCATACCCAAACCAGCGAAGCAGAATATCGCGATCTCTGTTTCACTAGTGCTTATTTAGTTGATTTTCGTACAGTACGCTACAGGCGGCATTACACCACCATAGTGTGGGTAGATAGGAACGTCAATGTCCAGATTACATATATTGTTCAGCTTAGATTCGACATAAGTATGCGAGCCGTTCAGCCGGGGAGGTCGGAACAAGGTCCTGGAGACAGGTTGCAAAAGTTCTCAATTAGAATGGATCTAGGCCATATTATGGCATTGAAACATAACCAAGATATGAGAGATACGGACGGGTCAAAATACGGGGTCACTCATGGCACTGTCGTCCCGTGGGGAAGAGCATGAAGAAGTTGGGGAAGACAGGGGCTTGAGATCAACCGGGCTAACCCCATTTCTGGAGAAATTTCTGAACAATTCTCCATCAATCACAATCGAGCCCGCTGAGAACCATTCATTGGTGCTGTATCGCATCAACGTTTAGCCTACGGAGAATTTTACGGACGGATCCGCCTTTGCTGCTCCTGGTGTTTATGGTGTAGGTATCTAAGTACGTAGGTCATGGTGCACAACATACAACATCAGCAGATCCAAGATTACATCTAAGCCCACCTATCCGTCTCACCAATGGCTCTATCAGGAGCCTGCCACCCCTTTCAGGAACAGGCCAGCCTCATTTTGGCCTCAGAAGGAAATTCTACCTGTTTTAGTAATCCGATGGTGCATTCAGGCGCGGGCGATCCCATCGCGTGGCACTAGATCCATGGTACGGATTACCTGGGCTACATGTTAGCGGACTTACACACCTGTTATTAGAGAAACTATAGAGAGCCTCATGAACGTATAGTTCCAATATAATATGTACTAAGTATCTCTTTTATCGATCGCCTCATAATTCGTATTTTCTTTCCGCTGATTCGCTTAGGACTCGCAGTTACAGGTTGACTTCGGTTAGGTTCCGCAGTGATCCCCGTTCCAGTCGGCATCAACGCATTTACGTACTTACATATGACGGCACCCCCACGGGTGTGGCGCTTGGCGTGGTTTATGCTTATACTTCTTCATGGGAGGCGCGTTGTACGAACCGCTGTCGTAACCGAATCTGTTCTGGCCCATCAGTCTCCCGGCCGGATCCTCGTGCGCTGCCCGCTATGATGAGACGATGTTATTATAGCTCATGAAAGGCCTCCGGCCAGACCGCCTTTCGTTGATCGACCGTATCCGCATCGTATAGGCTATAATGGGTCTAAGATAAGGAGGACGGTGATAGCATTGAAAAATCGCAGGAAAGGCCACCGAGATGGAGACAACTACTACTAAAGTAGACCGAGAGATATACAACTCCGAGATTCAACTCAATACGGGTAGCCTTTATAGCTACTCCTGGCTATAAAGCGCTTATAAGACTGTAGCCGACCGAAGAACCAACCTAGGTGTCCGTACTCCCTCTGATCACTGAGGTTACACGCCCGCATTCTAGTCAGTTACTATTTTCTGTGATTGATTATAATGCGTTGTCCCACGGCCATCGCTTGGGCCCTCATGCCTATTCCGTGATGTAGGATAGGTGGATTTGAGGGGTGGTCATACGTGGGCATAGATGGGGACTCGAACTGTAAAGGGCGATGGTAAAGGTCTACACAGCTACGCGATGGCTGAGCCAGACAGTCTACAAAAATTCGATACCATTTTGTTTGATAAATTGTATTCAAGAAACCATAGGGTCTAGAGGGAACCGAGAAAACTAGGCCCATTGCGCATGAAGCTATGCAATATAAGGGTGGGCTCAACGCCGTACGCCACGCCAGGCGTGCCACCTACTTCATTATACAGGCAGTGAGCTAACAGGACAGGGAAGAGGGGGTTTGGTTTTAAAATCCGAACGAAATTTACGAGAGAAAGTAGCATGTGCGCAAGCCTATTATCGAGGAGACACCTTAAGGGCGACCAAAAGCACTACCTATACAAAGGAAGATAATCGATATACCAAAGAAATAACAACATAATTTCCAACAAACCCTATGAAAGACATGTATACTTCTAAAATCCAATTATAGGCGTGCTAACTCTCGCGAAATAGGTAAACGTTTGTTGAAATAGCCCGTGTGCATGGAGGCTTCTGAAAATTTACGAACAGAAGTATCACTCCCGGAGCTGACATAATAGGTAGACCTAAGTAGAGTTCCTTATATTCATGTAATAAGTCAATTTACGGAAAGAACGGTAGAACCACTTAAAAGGAGCACAGCGCTCGCCCTCTCTCCCCGTATCTAGAAGTCAAATAATGATCACCTGAGACAATATCACCAACCCCCAATGGTCCACAGCTACAGGTGGCTGCAATACATCCTATCGGACGTACGGCCCTTGAGCCTATCATGTAAATCCCATGATCACAGGGCGTAATAAAAATAAACTCTCTACTTACGCACCCATAAATAGTAAATATGGCCGTAATACTTACAAGTCCGCGGGATGAACTATCGAGAATGCTGAAGTGCTAAAGCGCCCTAGAGTAGTTCAGTGAGTCCGTCATTAAATTCCAGACACACCCGCTTGCTAGCTACGAAATACATAGATTGGAACGCTCTTGCACTGGATCTCCATGATAGCAGCTCTGACCTATTCCCGACTACTCCCGTGTCTTGGTTAATGAGCAGTTCCCGAACAATGCTTCGTTTTAGCGTAGATGAACCGCCCCTTCATTCCATATACGACTGGTAGCCATGATGATAGGTTTCCCGAAAGACACTAAATTATATACCAGTTAAAAAAAACTCAAGTTAGCACCCCTCAAGTCAACGAGGGTGGTGGCGCTCCCCCGTGCATAGGTGAGTTAGGTTCTGAGGAGTTGGCGTACCCGACTTCGCATGGCGGTGTGTGAAAAGAAACTGTCTGATTCTGAACGGTTTATTAGCTTCGAGCTAGTAGGTACCGTACTACGCTTTGAGGAATAACTAATGGGCGTCATCTGGTGTGCATAAGCTAGCTTTCTGTCCTCATCATGTAAAGTGCAAAATCTCCTACTGCGAGCTTCTAAGCCGATATCTACTACGCTAGGACTAAGCTTGAGTGTCGAACATACGAATGCAGACTTCGTTCTTCTCATAATGGAAATCGCGGAGGGGAATACCTTTCAGAGTGAGCCCGTGTTCTCTCTTTTCTTAGCTCGTGCTCATACGTTAATCTCTCAGAAGTATGTATAAGTAACTATTATTGAAATATTTTGGCATAATATGTGGACCGGTGTTGTGTCGTAAGTAGAGGTAGTGCGGGTAGTGGAACGGGAGCGGGAGCTGTAGCGCAGGCGGGGCCTGGATTTCAATGACGACATGGAGATGTACTACTAGATATAGTCAGTGATCAAATGCGCCATCACATGCAAAAGTAGCTCGATTTTAATCCCAAATTAGCTGCGATCCTCAAGATAACTATCATTCAAATTAGTCACGGAAATGGCGTTTTGTAGGGTGAAGAGATGCACACAACAACTCTCATCACCAAAATATAGAGACTACTTAAGTATTTGAGAGCATCTGCGGAGCCCTGTCCATGCTGTAGGATTGGGCAACAGGGCTTACAGGGCTGCGGATAACAAGCTATGATAAGCAACCAACCACAGCGTCATTGGCACGTCTGCATAGCGCTGGAGCCAACGGGCTGAGACAACGCAGCGTAGGCCAGGCAGCCGAATTAATTGCTACGTACCTAATGTAGGTTAAGGTCTACCTACAGTTTTCAAGCTGAAGCTTTAACTTTTCTTCGACTGGGACGCATCAACCATCACATACATAAATGGGATCCATCCCGTTGTGTCGATAAGCTCCCGTCGTCCAGAGGGTTGTTTATAATAGCGATCTACTCGGTAGTAGAGCCCTCGAGAAAACCCGCAGAGATCATCAACAAGCATTACTCGAAGCGCTCTACAGAGCCCATAAATCACCCACATCCCAATGCGCAGCTGATACATCAGTAACCAACCAACCACGCCTTGCTCCTGGCCCAACCAACCAACCAACTTCCCAACCTTTTTCGAGGGTTAAAAATCCGCACGAGCAAACCCTCTTCGCTACCAGCATTGCAGGATTTCGTCTCTGAGCTTTCCATGACGACAACATAGGAATAGCTTCGAGGTCTCTTTTATTATTGCTTTCTTCATTGCTGGTCGAGAAGAGGGCGTTCCGGGCGCAATAACTGGGAACTATGACTCGCAAAATAGTGTATTCTGGCGCCCTAGGCGTCTTTGTCTGCAGTACGTCATTTCCTCCCGCTCCTCTCCTCACCTGCATCGTATGTTGCGTTACAGCGTAACGATACCATTTACCCTCAACCACAACTACATCTTCACACGTCAATATTGTCTCGACGCAGACAATTATTNCCCCCGATAATGGCGTATCTGCTGTATTCTGTAGCCGCCCAAAGCTATGCGGCGGCGATACACACCTTAAAGCTCGAGCTTGGGCACTATAGTGTTATTCTGTAGACCGCGTCCAGACCCCTCCTTACCCCCCAAACCCGAATCACCGCCATAATGCAAGGAATAGGAATCGCTTTCAGCCCAAGCTAACCTCGCCTTTCCCGTCTAACAGCAACGGTGCTGACGCTCGTGTCGCTCCTAACAACGCACTGGGTGACGTACAGCGTAACAGCCTCCACG
>JAPUUL010000655.1:0-15515 GCA_029590625.1 Lasiodiplodia mahajangana
CTACCAGTGCGGCGAGGCTGGCCACATCTCCAGAGACTGCCCGCAAAAGAACACCGCTGCCGCCCCTGCTGGTGGTGAAATTACCACCGACCCCGAAATTCCCGCTCCTGCTGCTATTCCTCCCGTCGCTTAAATAGGGTTGCGCCTAGGTTATTGTGAATTGGTCAACATTTCGTCGCGGCGACGCTCTTCTGCTCTCTTGATGGTGCGACCTTAAAGGCACGTGTCTGCAGTTCGAGCAATTTCCGAGTGCTCTATCGCGATCTTGGGGCATATTCCGATAACTGCATCTGTTGTATGCATCTTCATCACTTTGGATTCCACCATGACGAGCATTTATGCTTCCTTTATGTTTTCATTGTTTACATCACACTAGTATCAATCTTTCCTACCTTTTCAATATCATAATGGCTTTTGGACGTGAAGCGATTTGACGGCAGTTACACATCCTTGCCGTCGCCGACCAGACCGACAACGTACGGAGTCTGATGCCTATCCTAATCTCCTTATTTGTCAACTTATCCTCTTGTTTCATTATCAAGCACGACTCACGGCGCATATGACCAACTACGGCTAGAACTCCTATTACGCACACGACGATTTGTTCTTTTCTTTTGGCAGACATTACCTCGGCCGGGTGCCCATCAGTTCTTGAGTTGGAAAATTTTTGGATCTAATCATCATTTTGGACATCAATTTTTTGGTTCCCTCTTTGTATCACTACTAGCACCGACTAGCAAAGGTATATTTGTGGAAGAGGGCGAGAGAGAAGGTCATTCTGGTGGATGACAGAAGCAAGTGGGCAAACACTAAACTATTTCTCGCCTCGATTGAACGAACACCTTTGAATAGGAGGGACTGACCCGAGGAAAAAGGAAAGACACGGAATGAGAAAAAAAGGTGAAGAGAAATCACGAACAGGACAAAGCTTTGAGATCATCGAAATCGTGACGCACTCTGGTTGGTCTTTTTTTTTGGATTTGCTTTTGTTACGCGATGGTAGCAGACTTGGTCGAGGGCGCGTGCTACGAGCAACAAAGCAAGAAAGCAAAACTAAGAAGAGGGACTTTCTAAGGCCAACTAAAGCTACCATGCTGGCAAAAAAAGGGAACCTGACTTTCTTCTCGACTAGGGAGGGTGAGGGGCTACGCTAAGTTGCAAAGGGGTGAACTGTTGAGTGAGAGGCAAATCGTGACAGGGACTGGAACGGTCTAGATTCAGATTAAGTCAAGCTGGAGTGGCGGAGAAAGGGAATGATATAGGTAGTCTAGTCGACATCATGCGGAGTCAGTTAAAGAATATCGAAATACGAGAAAAAAACACCGCTTACTCGCAGTCCATATGTGCAGCATGACCTCCGTAGAGACACTTGCGTGGATGAGGTTGGTTTCAGCATCCGTCAGCACAACTTCAGCGCGGCCGGGTTAACTAGATAATGGGCTTTCAAGACAACACGTTTCTCTGGGAAAGATACCGCCAGATTTGATATAGCATCCAGGATGCACCCTCCAAACTGAACCATTAGTGAAATGTAACACGGAAGAAAATATCTTGCCCGTCCAATGAAATCTCCACCGGTGGTTCCGTCTCGACAGGCAGAGTTATGAGAGTACTTAATCAAGTTAGTAACGAGTTACACCTTATCCCCTATGATCCCTAACTACGTACTGTTTCCCCCTCTCCCGTGCTATGGGATCTAACTTACGGGGTTCCCAACAAGAGCTTTGTGTAGCCACTATTGTTGTTTGCGTCGTCTATCTCCTTTCTTAGTGCCGTATAGTAAGTACTTGAAGAGACTCGGTCCTGCATGCTCAATATTACTCACTGCTATTGGTTTCACCGTTTGTAGTAACTATAGTTAGGTATGTACACCGGGCGTAGTTGCAGGATTATATGCTGTATAATATGACCTAAATAGGTATATAGGTAGGTAGTTAATACCTTCAATATTTCTAGAGATTTATAAACTTTTCCCCACACTGTTAACTTACAAGAAAAAGCGGGCGTCGGGACAAAGATCCATTTTACTGTCATCTGGGACGTCTCATGATTTATATGAGTTCCATCCCATCCTTCGAATCCTCAAGTACGTCTCTTTTAGGCCGAGCATAAGAATATCCTTGTGTTGTGATTAAGGCGCACCATTTGTGAGAGCTGTAGACTTATTAGACGCATGAGTACCAGGAATGAATCCAGGCAGTCAAATTTATCAACCTAAAATAACGGTCGACATAGCATCATTGAGTTGTTCAATGCCTAGCTCGCTGGAGAAACCCAGTGATAGAAACATGAGGCATTTAAGATTGTCTTCTTCATTTTGACTTGGGGAGAGCATGGGCTGCACGTTCTATCGATCCCCAGCCACATTCCTTGCCATTCGTGGCTATATACACACGTGATAGGCGATTCGTTGTTTTCGTAAAACCCTTGTCTCGATAGATTCAAAATGCCATCGCCCTGCCAGTACATAATACATGCCTAGTCCATAGTCGTATCGTACAAGCCCGTTGCTTTTCGTCACCCGTCTCGCCTTGGATAGCTGTCGCTATTTCGGTCGTAACTAGTTGTTCATGCTCTAGAAGAAAAGATGAATTAGTTATGCCATCAGGTTGTCGCAATCGTCTCCGGGGTACAGCAACGAGTTAGGCTTACGGCGGCAGCAGGAACTCGCTCCAGGGGCTAGCGAAGAAGGCGACCGCGGCCTAGAGGCAACGATTAGTATGGAGCATATAACAGGCATTCGCGATTCCGAGCAGGATAGGCTCAAGGCTTACACCAAAGATGGCTACGCTCTTGACAACCGACGCATTTTCGGCAGAGGTGAGGGCACTGTAGGTGGAGGCGATGACGCCCTTGGGAGCGCTACGTGAGCGAGAACCGCTAGGCTCGACGAGTATTCTCTTGGGCGGCATTTTCCCTTACTTGTCCGTCCCTCGGCAGGTTGCGAGTAACTTATAGGCTCGGTCGACTGAAGGACTCGAAGAAAATGCTTGGGTGACGAGGTTGGTGAGTAGGTACCCAGGCGGTTGTTATCTACTGCTCGACGAAAGAAAGCCAAAGTTTGACAAAGGCGAAAGAAAAGTGGGGTAGAGTAGAGACACTACCTGATCGATACTCTACACGCAGATACCTATGGCCCGTGTGATCTAGGCGAGGGCATACACCAGATGCTGTAAGTACTCCGTACCTCCATGTACTTGATGTAGACCAGGCAGCTAGATTAGCACAATCGATAAGAGAAGTGCATTTACGCCTGTGTCATAGCAGCATCACGTCATTTACAGCAGTACATATTGTCTACCTAGGTACCTACATACCTACATAGATACCTACAGTAGGCATTCTTCGATGCCTTGTCTACACAGCCAACATCGCTCCTCGTCTCACCTTTCGTGTAGTTGAGATGCATTTCTTTCCCCGAATGCCTCCAGCTCGCTATCACGTGGTCATCCTCGAACTATAAGACTAAAAATGGACAAATCGCCCACAATCGCCCGTCCTGGACCTGGGGGTTTTCTCCCGCCACAGGGCTCCCTCCCCTCACCCACACCCAGTACAGCATCAAGTCACGTAGCCGCTCTACTACCGCGCCCACGCTCTAAACCACTAGCACCTGGGTCGAAAAAGGAGGACTACGCACGCGATTATGTCGCGCGACGACTATTGCATATATCACGCCGCTACGTCAAGAAGTTCGGGATTCCGGATCCTGCAGACGAAGTCACCGGCTATGAGAGCATGGAAGAAGTATGCTGTGATCTCGACGAGGTAGTGGATGTCTTATGGTTTTCAGGGACTCGTATGCCCTCACTCTTCCTCTCTAGTTCCTCCGCCACTTCCCTCTCTAACCTTCTACCTCTGACATGATGTCAACATGTAGCTAGCCTCCAGGTCCCTTACCTCCTCAACGTTGCGCTCGCCTTCAATACTTACCTGCCGTCGTTTCCTCCCACCCCTCGACCTACGTTTTCATTCCTTCGTAAAATAGACCACTGCTTTGCAAGCCTACTTGTAGGGTACGACGTAAAGACAAAGATACCGCTGCCAGGTTTCTCCTCTACTATCGATAATATTCCCAAGACAAGATTCTCACGAACCGATATGGTACGCTGTAAAAGTATAGCTGATGAGACTCGTATGCTCGTTGCCATGGTAATGAGTGGCGAGGTCGACGTGGTTGATTACGTTGAAGACGAGGTCGTCACACAGCGGCCCGCGCGTGCGAGAACCGCGTCCCGGAGTGAATCCTTTGAAGCCCCGAATTCTTCGTCGCATGGGTTCCGGGGAATCGAGACTATTAAAGCCGAGGAGATGGAGGATGACGGTGACGATGACGATCTCGACTTCGACGTCGGTTCCGTAGATGAAGGGTCGATTATTCTCACCAAGCGAAAAGCCGAGGGGACGGCGCAAGACGTCGCTATGGCTGACGAGGTGATAAAATCTAAACGCATTAAGGTTGAGGATGAAGGAAACTCAAATGAAGATCTCGTCGGTATCATGTTGACTGACGCTAGCTCGAACTCACCAGCAATCCAAAATCCAAAAAACGATAAGAAGGGACAATTCCATTGGGCATTAGAGGAAGATGATGATGACTCGAGTGACGATGATCAACCTAGTAGCCCTGTTGCTAGTACCAAGGTCCCTGACACAGCTGCTGTGAATTCAAACTCGATGGGGTGGAATGGTCGTTTAATGAATGACGATGACGGAAATGAAGGGGGCGAAATTCTACGAGACTACGAAGAAGCAGACGAAGACGAAGACGAAGAGCTACAGATGAACGTGGGGCAGGTATATGAAAAGACAATTGTCCAACTCGGTCGATCTCTCGGCGAGTCCATAATAGACGATTGAAAACTAGGTATCTACTCCCATGTAAGCCAATAGTATTGACAACATTCCAGCACATCAACGTCACGTTCAAATTATGCATCTGTCTACCATCGACGATAACGCCAAACCATACTAATCAAGAAACTGCCTAGATCAAAGCTTATTTTACAGTGAAAGAAGATGTTCTACAGAGAAAATCTACGCTTTAACCTGGCCGGTCGAACTTCGTACATGCAATGGCCAGCAAGTATCAGCACGTGTACATGATAGGGGACTTGAGGGGCAACATAACTCTACTCCATTCCCAATATAAATATTAATGACTTCGGTATAGCATTTATAGTACCGACTCATCTGGTCCCAGGGATTTCAAAGGAACACCTTGGTAGACGACAGTCCTATGATGCCATGAAAGCCTGTATCCTGCTCTCGTGTTTCACAATTCCCCATGGCTCGGCCGGCACGAGCTATCGCCTAAGGAGATATTACGAGGAAACAAACTACACCAAATAGGCTAGGAAGCCAAGCCACAAAGACGAAATGTGAGGCGGGTAAAACCCACCGATGAATCGACGGGTTGAATTGGGATAGATGGACAATGCCATCGCCTAACCATATCACATACAAGAAACAATATAACAAGTTCCCGGCCTCCCAGTCGCCCAAGAGAGATCATAGCTGATACGGAATTGTTGATTAAGCATAAAATTCAGAAGTATTCGGAGGCTCACACTCACCCTAGAGGTTGATCGATGAAAGTAACTATTAATATTAATGCTCATATCTACATGCTATCATCTAGAGCGACTATTATGACTATATACTTGGCTAAGACATTAATATCCACGATGGGATCGTAATCTGTAATTTTTGTCCCTCGCTTTAATCGTAAGTGTATGGATTAACTCATGAAATGAGATAAAAGAAGGACTATTCCTTCACAGTATCTATCATAAGCCGCTTCACAATTTCTATCCTAAGAACTACAAGCCTTCGTTCTACTATGTTGGAGGGATGCCTAAGTTCAGTAGTCAAAAGACGATATAGTCAAGACTGTCGACAATATAACCTGAGATTTAAGGGGAAAAGAAGAATATTGGTTTCCGTTCACCTATTTGTGAAAACTCTTGGGTTTAATTACATATATCGCTACTACTGACGTTCTTCGTGCTCCGTCCGCCTTGTGTTATTAGATGTTCATCGGGCATATGAAGAGAAATACCGTATGATTCCAAGGGGCATGATTGCCTTGATGGGGTGCCCCGTCTCGTCGCCTTTAATCTACGACCACGAGCGGGTCGTATGCTTTGTGGCTGATAGCCTTCTTGAGGGTACTCATCGGATCCAGCCGTCGCTTCTTGACTGGCGCCTCCGAATCCACGATGACAGCGTCACCCTCTTCCGTCGTCTTAAATTTTTCCTCCTCGTCCTCGTCCTCGTCATCGAATGATCCGTTATCGAGGAACATTTTGAGCATGGCTTGCGAGTAGCCACTGATGATAGCCGTGCCGGCCTCCTCTGATGTGACAGGTTTGGGAGCTGGCGTGTCGCCATAGGGCGATGCACAGTAACCAGCACGTCCACCGGCAAGATTCCAGAAGATGAGCTCGGGCATCTCGTAGCCTGCATCTCCATAGCTGCGCTTGATGCGCTCGAAAGACGTGCTGAACCGATCACTAGAAAGTTGAGCTTGATCAAACTGCATGTCAGAGAAAACGAACACGCGTTTAACCATGTCTTCTTGGGAGAGCTTGTTCCGGATCGCCATTGGGAGGATCAGCCTCTCGAAAACGGCCACGAAGTTGGTATTCATCTCCCAATAAGCCATTCGTAACTGAGCGACTTTCGAGCTCAGCGGTAGAGACAGGTCAATGCTCTGTACTTCAGGGTTCGAGGAAAACGTGATAAAGTGGCCACCAAAAGGCGGAGCCGTAACCTCAGCCAACAGCAGTGATAGGCCTATAGCACTATCCATCGGGCAGGTTCCATCTTTAAATTGATGGCCAGTCATAGAACCAGAGACGTCACATATTGCGATGCTGGACTCGAGAGTGCCCGAGTCTTTGATCCGCTGTACGAGAGTCTTCCATTGCCCATCGATAACCTTGACGTTCGCCCTCTCTATCACTTCGGAAGCCGCATGCCCTCGCAATTTCTTGACAAGCGTGGACGGCAAGAGCGTGGCACCGCTGATGTGTGTCTTGCCCTCGGCCACACTGTCAAGGTACTCCTCGAAGCGCTCCGTGTCCTTGTCCGCAAATATAGTGGCGTAATTATTCATAGCCAAAGACGGGACCCGGTTGTACTCGATCTTGTCGTACGCCCTAGCCGAGAGCTTCCGCTCCACGACGTCAAGATGAGCACGCAATGTCGAGATGCCCCGACGGTAACTCTCCCGAGCGTGACGGAGATAGGCCGCTCTATCCATGTGGTCATCGCCCGCGGCGATTTCCGCCATGGGGTATAGCATCTCGGCAATGCTGGAAACGATGAACGTATGCTTGTCGTGGAATCGATCGTGAGAGGGAGCCCATTTAGCACAGAGGGAAATATTCTTTTTCGCTTTGGGGTCGTCGCTCTTCAGCAAAGCCAAGTCCGTCTTTAGTTGCTCAGCAAAAAGACGGGCGACGGTCAGATAGAGTCCCCGGTACACGCGATTGGAGTTGAAGGTTTCCATGGCTCGGTTGTGTCGCTGCTCTCGTTTTGCATGGCGCTCAACCTTGGCTTCTTCTTTCGTTACTGTGGTCCGGGTTATACTTCTTTTGACATACAATTTACTCTCTGGATTGGGCCGGGTATCCAGACACCCTTGGACGCTTAGAACAAGAATGTTCAGGAGATCTTTCCAGTACCCATGAGAAACTCCGTGCTTGACATCAAATCGGGCTGTGTCATCGACGCCTTCCTCTGGCTTTGCGTTCACGATTACCATCTCGAAGTCTGCATCACCCGTCTTTTCCTCCTTGCCGACTTTCTTCTGGATGACGGGCCGGCTCAGCCAGCGGAGGTTTACGATCAATGAAAGCGGATGGTGCAACGCGAGCCAACCCGCACAACGATAGAAGCTGTTACGAGAGGCCTTGCCAAGGTGGATAGAACGGGCGTTGAAAATAATCTTAAGTGTGGCGAGGGGTCCTCTTCCCAGGCGGCGCCGAGAAGCTTTACGAGCCGCCCGTGAGACGTGACGTCCTCCAGCTCGGCAAATAGATCAACAAGAGGCGATTGGGTAGAGCGGTAGGCGACGTCCGCATTCTCCGTGAACATCTTGTCTTGCATGTCCACCTGTGGCATGGGTTCGAGTGGGTTGTGCGACAGCAGGCCTTGTATGAAGGGATCAGTGCTCTGGCTTTGGCTCTGGCTCTGGCTCTGGTCTTCTTCGGGTTTGCCCGGTTCGACGACTGCTCCTAACAGAGTCTCAGTCGTTGTCGTCAGATCGAACTGTGCTAGAGCGCTCTGCATCTCCTGTGAGGTGGCGGTGCCGAGGGAAGTGAGATTGTCGTCTTTGTCGTTCTTTTCGTCCTTGGTCCCTTCCATGTCGTCTTGGTGGGCAGTGCTCTCTGAACGGACAATGTCTTGGACGAGGGCGTCAAACGTGGACCACGGCAAGGAGAGATCGAAGCCATCGTGGGTGGGAAACAAGACGGGGACGCTCGATCTGAGATACCATGGCTTCTGGGGCCCATCCGAAGTCGCCATGGTTACGAGCAGATATGCAGTTTAGATTGAGCAGCCACTCTTAATCAAGGCAAGTGAGCGAGTAAGTGAAATAGTGGTCGAAAGCAGCGCACGGGTAAGGCCTCTCGGAATAGTGGTGTATTTAAGAGAAGAGCGGACGTAAATCGAGGAAGAACTGCTGCAACCGAGATATCAGAAGCCAAGTCTAGGGAATCAGGCATCCAAGCAAACAGAGAGGACAAAATGCATATACGTAGGTGTGTCTCTAAGCTTAGGTAGGTGCTTGTTTGGTTGGCTACATACATATAGGTATGTAGTTATTTAGTTGTCTTAGGTTTCTCTCACAGTATATAAATACATTAGGTAGGAAGTAAGTAGGAGACCTGTTTGCATGCTGCGTACCTACATTGAAGAACTTCCAATGCCTAGGTAGAAGCTGGTTACGGTATGGGTATAGTGTACATGTCATCTAGTACAGTGTATATTAAATACTTTAAGTATGTAAACGTGATGCGAAGACTTCAAAAACAGGCATTCGCCGCCGTGACTCACCCCGGCCAACGTACAAACGCCGAAGCGTCTCGCGGCAACAGGAAAACATTCACTTGAGAACGAGGCTAGAGGCGCTGGGTGTTGTGTATTACCATTATCCAGCGGGTATAATTGTGTATTTCGCAGTGGCATCTACTTGGATACCGTAGATGATTGATTCTACCTATGTTAAATGCTTTACCTACCTACGTTGATCAACTACACAGTGCATTAACTGTGCTATCATGTCATGAAAAGAACAAATACAAACAAACAAACTACGCAAGATTCAACAAATGACGGGCCAAGAGATAGTTGAGATAGAAAAGAGTAACGACCCTACTTGATCGGGTTGGCCGTCTTTATCGGGGTAAATTCAAAGTTATGGTTAAAAAAAAAGGAAGAAGAAAAGAGAAGACAGAAGCGAAAATCCCCTACCTAGATCTATTACTTAGCCCTACTATAGGTAGACAGTATCTTGTCTCCTCTTAAATAATACGGAGCTCACTCTGCTTGCAGTTCTCTCACCTCTATTAGATTAACTCGGTAGCTAGCTACTTCGCCGGAGGGTAGCCTTCATAATTCAATCACTTGTTGCTCTAACTTCCTTCTTTTCGGCGGCGGGCCACGGTGTATGCAAGTTACTTAGGTAAGTATTAAGTATTGATTAGGTTCTTAGATCTCGCAGGGATCAAGGCATGTCCTTGAAGGTATGCGACTTTCCTAAAGCGGTAGTTTCTAAAAGGAGCGAAGTCTACTCTCGGCAGACTCTAGGTACATACATGAGTACTTTCAATAGGTATATAAGCTAATAAATATACCTACATGTATGGCATCGATAGTAGCATGTAATTATATATGTAGCAGCGCAACAAAATAGTAACGTGATGGATAAACCAATTTGCTCTTCTTATTCTCTTCTAAATAGGTGGTTTTTAGGTACGTACGTGCCCGCAAATACAGAAGCTCTTCAATTACCTACAACAAGGGTCATGTGTGTGCACCATACAGAAATAGGTACCTTAGGTAGGTATGTAGTCTAGGGGATGTTACTAAAGGACAGCGCCCACACCTATCAGAATAGCCCCAACCAGTTGGTGTGCAATTTGTGGCTGATAACTAAAGTAACCGTTGGTGCTCTGCCTGTGCGGGCAAGTAAAACAGATACCTTAGAGGAGTGTTACATACTTACCTAGGTACTTATGCTCTTCTCTTCTATGTACCTGGTCGGAAGCCGCCTAGAGCTGGGGATCAAAGACGAGACGGGTTCACCCCTTGTTGTGTTAGACTGAGCAGTAGACAACAGAACAAAGGCGAGGGCGCAAACCAACTATGGCGTTTAACAACGTGTAGTCGTGGGTTGGCCACTAGATTGGACCAACTGTTGGACCTACAAGCCACGCGCTCCACTTCGCTGTTTTACCTTGGACCCCCGACGCTCCAAGTCCAATGAAGCTGTTAGCGACGTGACAATATGCTACCCTACCAGCGATAGAGGAGGACCTCCGTCTAACCGCGGACAATGCGCATCTTGGTGTCGCCCTGGCTAGCACCAACATCGGCGCCTTCGCTGCCGTGTATAAAATGAATGCCTCTGGGACTATCTTTGGTGGTAGGTTGTACTAGATCTGTCTGTTGTTCGGCTAATCCTCCCGATCTAGCCTTGGCGCGTGTAACTGTGTGCCGGGCTTCTGGTTCATTGTCCACATCGTGTGTAACTTCGTCATCAAAGCATCCATTGGGACAGACGAGGGGAGGCACGCTCCAGACCACAAAGCCATTATTCTATATTCATGTCTTAGATATCTAGATGATATAAAGGGATGTGTTGATCTATCCTCCCATCTCACGACCACAGCCATCATCGATTCCTATTTCCGTTTTCTACTTTCCATTTTCCAATACTATTTTCTGCCCTGTTTTCTATTGCCCATCTCATAAACATGGTAAGGAAGACTTACACGGAAGCCTTCGTTGCATTTGCAGCCCTTGCATCTCAGGCAGATGCTTTCTGGCGCTTGCCATGCTCTTCCCCGGTCGTCGTTGAGCGAGCCGACCCCATCAGGAACCCTAATGCCGTCTCTCCACATGTCCATACCGTCATGGGCTCGAATGCCTTCAACTTCACCATGAATTACGAAGATACGCAGACTGCCGAGTGTTCGACCTGCAAAGCCGTGGAGGATTTATCGAGTTACTGGGTTCCCAGTCTGTACTATCACGCAAAAAATGGAAGCTTTATCGCCGTGAAGCAGAGTGGTGGTGCGCTCATCTATTACTTGTGCGTATACTTTGCGCTAAATTATCCATGATTTTGAAGAGACTAACTTGCCATAGGCAACGCTCGGACCCAAATGATCCTAATGCAGCAGAGGGTCTTGTCGCCTTTCCAAAGGACTTTCGCATGGTTGCCGGTGATCCAAACAATCGTAACTATACCGACACTTTAGAGCAGCGAGCTGTATCCTTTGTTTGCCTGTAGGTAACTCTCTCTAAGACATTTGGTTTTTTAATTAGACCTCCCCTTCGGACTACAGTCATGTCCCAAAAACCTCTATGGTTCCGAGGAATTTGCGACGAACGGTGGTAACTAACTCTAAGTGATGTAGTGGCACTGAGGGCCCGGCAACCTTTGAGCTTCCAGGCCAGAATTGCCCCGGCGGCTTACGCGCCCAGTTGACCATGCCGTCATGCTGGGACGGCAAGAATTTAGACTCGCCAGATCACAAAAGCCACAGTGAGTAATGCACTCGTTTCCTTCTTGTTTAGAGTTCCTTCTAGGATACGTAGTCTCCTACCTATTCAGACTATAATCATGTTTAAAGGCTTGCTAGAGCGTCCCAGCGCACCCAAAGACCACGTTTCAACGAAAGATAACTAACTCCATGTGTTGCAGTGGCGTACCCAAGCGGCCTCGATAATGGTGTGGTAAGGATATCTCGGAGCTATTTTCTTCCCTTTGTAGCGGTTTCTAGAGCAGAGACTTTCCCTTTTGGTGAAAGTTGTGTCTAGAAGCTTCCAAGATTCTCCTAAATGATGCTCAAGATGGCAATAACTAACTCCGAGTTCTCTAGTGCCCGGACTCTCACCCTAAACGCTTCATCACCGTGTTCTATGAAGTCACCTGGGGTGTCGACGATTTCAAGGACATGTGGTACGGTGACAAACAGCCTTTCGTTTTCTCCAACGGGTGAGTAATTTAACTATCTCCAGCTTCATCCTCGCATACTATTATAACAAAGGCTAACGAATCAATAGCGATATGACGGGAAGGGGATACCATGGAGACTTTATAAACGGGTGGGATATCCCGACTCTTCAGAAGGCGATCAACGAGTGCAATGCTGAAAGCGGTAACATCGAAGAATGTAGCGCGTTTACATTTCGCGAGGATAACGATATGACTGCGTGTAAGGTCCTTCCCCGGGTCAACGAGACTGTCAGTGGCGTTCTCTCGGCTCTTCCGGGCTGCAACCCGATCCAGTCCGGCCCTGAGCCCGCGGTAGAGAAATCAGACTGCCGCAGCGCCGTAAGCCAGATCGGTGACCCTATCCTCCCCTTCACAGATATGAGCCAGAAACTGGGCTGGAAGTACATCGCGTGCGCCAAGGACCCAGCTGGACAGAGCCGTACGCTCTCTAATGTCTATGTCGACCAGCCTGATATGACGGTCGAGAAGTGCATCTCGGTATGCGGCAACCAGGGCTACACGTATGCCGGTGTTGAATACAGGTCGCAGTGTTTCTGCGGAAACGACATTGCCCAGGACCGCATGCCAGCTAATGGCACACTGGGCGATTGTAGCATGGCGTGTGCTGGTGATTCAAGCGAGTTTTGTGGCGGCGCTGCGCGCATTTCAGTCTACACAAAATGCTCCGATCCTTCAAACTGTTTAAATGACAATGACGGCATGCCGTAGTTCACGGCTTTTCTTTTTCCTCTTTGCTTCGGGGGCAATATATACATCTTCCATTCTTGTATCATACATGTATTCATTCACAATGCATTCAAGGTTATAGACGGGGGGCTTAAGCCTGCGGTACTGCAATGCATACCTAGTCATTCCTATAGAATTTAGATACTCCCTTCTCACAATAACCATTCGTATAATTGATCGTTCCCGAAAACTAGGCCTTTAGCCGGTATAAATCAAACGCTCTGACAAAGGGGATGTTATGACGTTTTCTAACTTGATGCTTCATCTCGACATCTCGCAACCAATCTCTATGCAAATCCGTATAATCATGAAAGTGGTCAAGCGTGGGATCGTCTACCATCTGATGACCTTCTGAGGAAAGTACTCGTCGATGAGCTCGAGGTAGTAAGGCTTGAGTTCCTCAATGTCGGGGAGGCCGTCACTCTTGCTGTACAAATCGTACGGGTTGAAAGCGCGGACAGCCTCCAGCATCTTTTCATCGTGCTCGTCCATGAACTCACGGTAAGCACCCTCCTTGTGCCAAGGGTAGAAGGAGTGGTAGCGGATCATGGCCAGCGCCTCCGCGGGTAGAGTGGACTGGTCCTTAACGATGTGGTAGAGGTACTCGTCGTGGCCCCAGGACAACATAATGTTGTCTAGACCACAACCGGGAGAGTAGATACCGTACTTGGTGCTGTAGATCGGATCATGGATGTCGGGGTTGTCGGTGAAAGAGCCGGGGTAGATGATGCGCTCGTCGAAAGCGCAGCCGACGGGGAACGTGTCGCCGACGACATCCCACTGACCCTCGGATCCGTAGAAGAATAGCAGCTTGCCCAAGTCGTGGATCAGGCCAGTGAGCTGCATCCACCGGGGCTTGCCGTCTTTGCGGATCGCTTCGGCAGATTGGAGGAGATGCTGAATCTGGGACAAGCTCGTGTCGGGATCAGACTCGTCAATCAGGGTGTTGAGTTTTTCCATAGCTTGCCAGATGGTCATCTCCTCTCTCTTCTGGAACTTGAGGTTGTTTCGCACCTTCAAATTGTAGGCGACGGTCTGCTTGGTGTGCTGTTCTTTGTAGAAGCTCTTCACCCGGTCACAAGCGTCTTCGTATTGTCTGAATTGGGCTTTGTCCTTCTCGGCATCGAACTTGGACTTCGAGTCCCATTCCGACTGCTGCTTCAGCTGGTCCTTTAGAACGTTGACTTTGTCGATGCTGTCTGAGGTGGCCTCGAGTTCCAGGCCATCACGGCTGATGGTATCATCAACGAGAACTCCTGGGGCCATTGTGGTCTATGAGACGCAGTTGTGTAATTTGGGGTGGCTTGGGAATAGGTAGAAGTGGATTCGAGTGACCCTTGATGAGGATGGATTTGGTCTGGTCTGGTGTCGAGCGAAAGGGATCTGGAGGGGATGACGGCCCCAGCTTGATATAGAAGCTAAATACACAGACACAAAGTCGATGGGCAAGTACAAGAAAACCAGCGTGTAAGTGGCCGTACGCTCCACTCCGGGGTTGGTGACGCAAAAGTACAGAGATCGAACAGGGTAAAAATCGCCGACTTACACCGACGCAGGTTGTCAACGGCTCCTTAGTCCAGGTGAAGTCTATGAAAGCCATTGCTCCACAACATGTGGGCCGAGGGTCTAGACGAACGCTTTATTATGTATGGGGTAATAATTCCCGACTGGGGGCGATACCTTTCATCATTGTGTAGTATATTGCCCGTTTCGTGTATCGTGTATCGTGCCTCATGCCTCATACCTTGCTGGTGTTATCTTCGGTACTTCATATCCTATCAGCTTGCAGGTCTCGGTGTTGCGGAGATGCTCCGCACTCCCGGCCTGCCTCGCGGGTTTCCTCAAAATTGCGAATAGGGCAATTTTTCCGGGGGGGGGGGGGGGGGGCTGGCCCGTGGGATGGAAACTAGTCGTCTTGCATATCAAAGGATCGGGGATTCATACGGGGAGAGCGGTTTAATCATCGGCATCTGGCCACCCCCATGCTTTCATCAACTGTTGTTGTATGGCAGCCGTGGGTCNTGCATGGGCCGTCTCGGTCTTCTTGAGAAACTCAGCCAGAGCTTCCTGGTCACTCCTCTCGCTGAAATGGTCTCCAACTAGTGGCAATGATTAGGGATGCTTCTGTACTTCCTACGCTGGGCACTTACACATGGCAATGCCGATACAAGCCGTGAACATGGCTGGCGGTGTCCACTGGTTGCTGATTCCAAGCCCGCATAGTTCTCGCATGAGTGCCTCGATACGTTGCTGGACTTGATGAGTAATTACACATAGCATAACACGCATACTCGGCTCGTAGCTTACCGTCATTTTCAGCATTGCTGCTCGGCGATTTGTGCCCACGCGAGGTATCGAAGGGTCAAACTGGACCAAAAACAGTTGGGCAAGAAGGTGGTGTTGGATCCCGAGAACTAATCTCGATCGGTCAGCACAGTGGAACGGCATGTCGTGGCGAGGAGCCAACCCACTATGGCAGCTGGACCCATGCCAGATTTCTGGGAACGCCCCAGGCCCCGTCCCCTCCCTGTAG
>JAPUUL010000656.1:0-15496 GCA_029590625.1 Lasiodiplodia mahajangana
CTATCGGCAAGATGAAGCGCATTGACGTCCACCATCACTTTCTCCCTCCTCAATATGCCCTAAGTAGGTTCAACTAGGGAGCGACTCTCATGTTCCGCTACTCATCACCTTCTTATAGAGTTGAACGAATCGGGCCAGATTCCACCTGGACTACGCTTGCCGTCATGGGATACCGACGCCGCGTTGGACTTCCTCGATCGGAATAGTATCCAGACAGCCATACTCTCTTTAAGCGCTCCGGGGTTGGGAATCGTATCATCTCCGGAAGAAGCACAATCCCTTGCACGTTCATGCAATGAATACGCTGCCGAGATCAAGAGTGCGCATCCTGATAGATTTGGCTTCTTTGCCACGCTCCCGCTAGACAACGTTACTGCAGGACTTGAGGAGCTCAACCACGCTTTCGACGTTCTAGGGGCGGATGGGGTGACTCTTTTCACGAGCTATAATGGGAAGTATCTGGGATCCGGTAACTTCAAGCCGCTGTGGCATGAATTAGACAAAAGGAAAGCCGTAGTCTTCGTGCACCCCGCGACACCTAAAGAGCCGGTCGCCAGTTGGGAGGGTATGCTGCCACCGCCGGTCGTAGACTTCCCACATGAAACCACGAGGGCGGCTGTGAACCTCATTACGTCCAACACGCTACGAGATTACCCAGGTTGTAGCGTCGTCCTGTCTCATGGCGGCGGAACTCTGCCATACGTGGCCACGAGAATCGCAAACGCCGCTGATGATGCCGGGTTGCTAGCAGGCAAGACAGCAGACGAGTTTCTCGTCGACGCCAAACGATTTTATTTCGATCTGGCCCTGACAAGCTTCAGCGACCCAGTGGCACTACTGACACGTTTCGCAGAAGAGGACCACATACTCTGGGGTAGTGACTATCCTTTTGCCCGCCAGAAATCAATAGATAAACAACTGGATAGCTTGGGGTCTTTCGATGGGGATTTGAGGCTCCAAGCCTCCATCGCTAATGGAGCAGCATTAAAGCTTTTCCCACGCTTGGGTCAAGTGATAGGCCAAACTGCTTGAAAATCCGGTGCGTGCGACAGGGGTAGGGGTTTTTTTAGTAGTTACAATACTATACTACAATAGATGATCCAGAAACCCCTTTAAATCGGGAACCTAGATGTCATTCAAACTATCAACTGATCCCCACGGTACTTCGATATTTCAATCTTTCGTTCACTCGTATAAATTTCACCGATATGAATATCCTTTAGATACAGACGTGCCACTACAGTCCGAATAGTCTCGTATTTGAATGTGCATTACATTTTCTGCATGCTATAATTAGAACGTAGGCTCTAGGATAACTAAGTAAGTATACTACTAGAGATCATTTATACTTATGGGGAGTGTACTGGCTCGATTCCTACACTAACCTTTCGCGATATTACCAGACGCAAGCGACGTTTTGATCAAAGACACTATATAACCTAGCACATATTTAACTATTCTCGTTAATCCTATTACCGTAGACCCATGTTGCTGTTATTTTACACTGCGGCGTGTGTCTACTTTGACAGACAATGGGGTGGGTACGAAGACGAGATACGCTTTCTGGTCCATCCAATTCGCATTAACCCCTTCCGACATGCTCAAATCAAAGGACCATAACGTTTTTGCCATTACCAGCTTGGCCTCGGACAAAAACACCCTATGCGTTTCTGTTAGATCGTGAACACTCTATGTCCTAGGGTCTATCTTCTCTAGCCAAAACTTACATTGCCCCAAGGCAGTTTCTATTGCCAATCGAGAATGGCCTGAATGCACCTTTTTCATCGTCATCGAACCTTGTTTCATAATGAGCGTGACCTGGTGGTAGAAATCGTTCGGGATGAAATCCTAGCGGATCGTCAAAGTACCGAGGCGACGTTTGTGCCGCCTGGAGGGCTATACCAATGACTGTCTACTACAAATGAGCCAGTGGGGGAAAAAATATGGCTTTAATAAAACGGGGGTGAACAGACCTTCCCAGGAATCCATGTCCCACCGATTACCTGCCCGCTTTCAGAGACGATTCGTGGTAGGTGGATTGGGGTTGGATGATGAACACGCAAAGTCTCATTGATAACAGCGGACAGATACGGTAACGATCGCGTGGTTGATACCGTTATCTCGTCTGTGTGTGTAAAAGAGCTTCGAATTTCGTCTCGTAGCCGTTCATATGTCCTCGTGTTCGCCAAAAGAAGATAGGTCATAGTCGCAAGAGCAACGGTAGTCAGTTGACAGCCGGCAATCAGGATGGCAAGCGCTTGAACTTCCATCTCTATTCGAGAGATTCCTTCGCCAGCGTCCTCGCTGAGATTCTCTAGTACAGCGGAGATGAAGTCTGGCCTCTCAATGCCAGCATCTCTCAATCCTAGTCGTTTACTGATCGCGTCTTCCGTTATATCGTAGTTGCGCTTCCTATGCCTCGCTGTGAGCCTCAAAAAAAGGGCCCCAAATAAGCGGTCTAATGGGTAAAAGTGACTGAGACTATTCCTGATAGCGCCAAACTTCGCACCCAGGAAGACGCCTACGATCCAGTTATGCTCGTTGTCGCCTTCTAGGCCATGAAAGCTTTCTCCAAGTGATAGATCTGCGATAATATCAAGAGCCACATACCCATAGTACTTAGCTATATCGATCACACCATCCTGGGCCTTTTTAGCCTCTCTCTGAAGCCGCTGAACGAATAAGTCGACATGTGACTCAATGAGTGGGCTTTGCTCCTTTAGTGCGCTGTTGGTGAATGCGTTTGCATATATACGCCGAATACGTGAATGCGTATCTCCATGGGCAGTGAAGAGGGAATGAGCCCCTTTCATCGGTGGAGTCTGGCTGTAAGGGTCTTTCTTCATCTGTGGCCTTTTCAGGTAGATATCTTTCCAGGCCCCAGGGGAAATAGTGGTCAGCTCCCCGGGTGATATGCGGACAACCTCCCCATATCGAGCGTGTAGGTTGTCTAGCCACTTATACGTTGTGCCGTTTATAGCAGATACGCAAAATGGGAGTCGTGAGACCGCCGCTAGCCTAGGTCCTGGGAAATTGGCTAGGGGGTGAAAATATAGACAGTAGATGGCATTCCCCGCGGCCAGCNTTTTTTAAGTTAAGCCTTCGCTCTTTTGTATTGCGCATTGATAACTTACGAGAACCAAAATAATGCTTCCTAGTACTGCCACATTTGGGGCACTATTTAAAACAGGTGCCAATATCCAGGTGTACGTATGATCCATATGGCTTGAAATTTTGCTTTCTTTATCAAAGTGGTAGCTAGGGACCCCGAGAGTTAAGTTAAGAGTAGTCAATGCGGATGACTCTAGAGTTATGCAGAATGTTATGGCTGTTCTCTCACCCACGTGACCACCGGGACCCGAGATTTAGGATCACACTCATCGGTCAGCCACAGGCTTATATCGGTCTTTTGTTCCCGACAACCCGAGCTAGCTGGTATGGTATCTCCGGGAGCCCAAGGACCTTCGGGTGGCGAGGAAATCCAATAGCCGACGCCAAGGTGAGTAGCAGAGCTAGGTGATGTTACTAGCATGAGCCACCGAGATTCGTCGGTTAAGAACCCACGAATAGCGTCGGGATAGATGACGCACATGACGTTTAGGTGCTCTCCGATATTCCAACTTGAATTAGCTTCTACTGCTTCTCTATCACCGACGAGGAACGATGTGGCCTTTCGAGATGAGAGAAGACAGTATGATGACGCCTTCGATGGCCGTCTGCGGCCCTCATACCAAGAGGCCCACAGAAGAATATTTGACAAGCATTCGAAATTACCTTCTATCGGAGCCTCGCTTGGAAACGTTGGTTGGGGAGATTTCCGGCGCACATAAAACTTGGGACATTGTTGCTCGCCAGGGAGGAAGAGAAATCAGTGACCTAAGCCAAGGACTATGGTGCATCCAAGCACTCTCTACATGGATTAACCGTGGGGATTCGAGGGAACTCCTGGAATCCAAATCCGGAATAACTGGGCTGCCGCTGCTTGTTCTGATTCAGATAACACAATACCTCCAATATCTCGAACTCGCTAGCACCAGCCATGCGGAACTACTCGGTAGCATCGGAAAAGCTGGCGGGATTCAGGGATATTGTGCTGGTCTCCTACCCGCATGTGCTATCGCGTGCTCCGGGGACGAGGATGAGCTTATTAGAATTGCCGGAACGGCCTTCAATGTTGCGTTAGCCATCGGCATATACCAAGAAATTGGTTACGACGAAACTATCCCTGGGGCAACAACCATCATCCTGCGATTGAGTAGGCCTGGCGAGGGCGACGAAATCGTAGCACAATTTCCAGGTGTGAGTGGTGCCGCGTCCATCTACAAGTGGTCGGTTCGACTAACCAATATATTTTGCGATACAAGTGCTACATATCAGCTGTGACTGATCCGCGAACTATCAGCATCGTAGGACCCGCTCCAGCTTTGAAGGAACTCTCGGAACTCGCTCGAAGCAAGGGACTCGTCGTCCAGGATAATATGGACCTTCGAGGCAAGGTACATAATCCGGAAAACATGGATCTCGCCACAGATCTCTGCGAGCTTTGTGATAAAGTGCCCTTTTTACAATTGCCTAGCGCCGAACAATTACGGGTAACTATGTACTCGAATCGTACAGCCAAGTCTCTCGACTGCACTTCGCTCAGCCATGAAATTGTGTATACGGTCTTGGCCGCAAGGTGTGAATGGTATACGATACTTGAGGTAGTAGCCGAACAGATGAAGAATACGGGAGTCAAGACTCATAGCATTGCTTGCTTCGGACTCGGTGATTGCGTCCCTTTGTCCGCATTCCACCAACATACCTTATCCATCAAGAAAATTGATGTTGCACGGTTATTGAGACACGCTGAAACTCAGAAGTACGAGTTCGATGGTGATGCTATCGCTGTCGTCGGTGCAGCCTGCCGCCTTCCAGGCGCAAACAACCTCGAAGAGCTGTGGAAGTTAATCGCAAATAATGAGTCGAGATGCGAGCCCATTAGACAGGACCGGGTGCCAATGAACCGGACTTCGCGAGTAACCAGAGAAAAGGAGGGTAATCTTACGCGAAAATATTACGGTAATTTCATCGACGATATTGACCAATTTGACCATGGCTTCTTTCGCATCGGGCTCAAGGAAGCATCTTACATGGACCCTCAGCAGCGTATCCTACTTGAGATTACATATGAAGCACTAGAATCTAGCGGATACATGCGGAGACACGACCGCAACTCTAACAATAACGTTGGATGCTTTATTGGTTGCAGTGGTGTCGAATATCTTGAAAATACCGTTAGTCANCCCCCCCTCTGCCTTTACATCCACAGGGACGCTCCGCGCTTTCTTAGCCGGCAGGCTAAGCCACTACTTTGGGTGGAGAGGTCCATCCGAGACTATCGACACCGCTTGTTCGTCCTCCTTGGTTGCTATCCACCGGGCTTGTAGGGCTATCTTGGGAGGCGAGTGTCCCATGGCTATAGTGGGTGGGGTCAACTTAATCACCGGTGTTACGAACTACCTGGATCTAGCAAAGGCAGGCTTTCTCAGTCCTACTGGGCAATGTAAGCCGTTCGATGCTTCGGCTGATGGATACTGCCGAGCTGATGGGGCCGGTATAATTGTGCTCAAGAGACTTGATGATGCCGAAACGGCAGGAGATCAGATATTGGGTGTTATTACTAGCACAGCGACAACCCAATGCGGTTTATCTAAATCCATCACAATACCTCATCAGCCTGCTCAAGAAGAGCTCTTTAGAAGAGTCTTGCGCCTCTCAAAAATGGCTTCGGACCACATATCGTACGTGGAAGCACACGGGACTGGGACACAAGCAGGTATTGATACGCTACAATAATAATCAGACTCCCTGACAGGTAGGAGGACAATTAGGCCTAGCTAACACTATGAGGCCACAGGTGATCCGATCGAAATGTCTAGTATTAGCCAGGTTTTTGGAGGCGTCGGGAGACTTTCAACCGTACATATTGGGGCAATCAAAGGCAATATTGGTCATTGCGAGGCGGCTGCTGGTGTGGCCGGTCTTCTGAAAGTGCTTAGCATGTTGAAAGCTGGCATGATCCCACCCGTCGCAAACTTTACAAAGTTGAATCCAAAGATCCCCTCGCTGGCAGCAGGTAGGATGGCCATCTCGCAGTCAGTTCAAATGTGGTCGGCGCCCGTTCGTGCAGCTTGCATTAACAGCTATGGCGCTGCCGGAAGCAATGCCGCTCTAATATGCTGCGAATACCGTCGTAATAGTGGCCTTGACAACATTCAGCTTCGCCATGATCAACAGTTCCCGTTGATACTCAGTGCTCACTCAAATGATAGCTTATTGCATTCCATGAACCAACTTGGAAAAACACTGGCCACGCAAATACCCACACTCGGCGATCTTTCTTTTACATTAACGGAGAGTAAGGCCCGACACCGGTTTCGATGGATGGCCGTAGCATCCGACCTATCTACGGTCAGGGGACAGCTTACAGACTCTAGCAAGGTATACGAAGTCCCGCTCAAGACTAAGCCTGTCGTACTCGCATTTTCTGGACAGACCAAGCAGACAGTAGCGTTGGACCAGTTTCTTTACGATTACTGTCCTCGATTGAAGCACTACATAGACACGTGCGACGAATTTCTTCATGAACTCGGTTTTCCTTCTATACTTCCTGCGATATTCGACACAAACCGGATTTCGGATATGATTGTTCTCCAGACTGCAACATTCGCGGCGCAATACTCATGTGCAAGGTGCTGGATCGATGGCGGGCTTGACGTTGCAGCCGTTGTTGGTCATAGTTTTGGTGAACTAACGGCTCTTGTCGTATCGGGCGTGTGGACACTGCGCGATGGCATCAGAGCCATCGCAACTAGGGCCCGCCTCATGTCCAGGCTAGACGAGGAGCGGGGAGTTATGCTGGCTCTTCACGCTTCGGTAGATGTTGTGAAAGAAATCATCGCATTGGCTGGCGGCTGCGAAATTGCTTGTTTTAATGCCAAAATGAGCCACGTCGTCGTGGGCTCTGCGGACTCAATCGGTCGAGTTGAAACTTTGCTTCAACATAATGCCAAGTACAAGGGCATTAGCTTCCAGCGTCTCGACGTGAATCTTGGCTTCCACTCGAAGTTCACGGAACCACTCCTTGACGATTTATTCTTACTCGCGAAGACAATACCAATTTACAAGCCCACGTTCCCGCTGATTACCTGCACTTTGGAAGAACGCAAGATTGTTCAAAGCCATATTGTACGGCACTTGAGGGACCCTGTATATTTCGAAGCTGCGGTGCAGCGCATCGAGGACCATCTCGGCCCCTCCGTTTGGCTAGAGGCTGGGATGGAAACCCCAATAATTTCCATGGTGAAACGGGCGACCCGGAACCCGAGCGCCCATGAGTTTCAGGCCCTCAGTTCCAGCAGCTCAATTAGAAGAGATACCACTCTTCCCGCCGCGGTCATGAATCTTTGGCGCTCGGGCGTGGACGTATCTTTCTGGCCATTTTTAACACCGCAATATCTCGGGTTGAGTCGAATACCGCTGCCCCCGTATCCTTTTAATCGCACATCGGCCTGGGTGGAAAACGTAGATCGCACTACGGAGTTAGCTTTGAAAACCAAGAATTTAAAGACAGAAGATGTCACCAAGCAGTTCACACAGCAAGTTCAACTTGTAACTGGGCCCGAGATAATCGGAAAACAGAAGGAGTTTAGAGTCAATACCAGGTCGACACGCTTTAAGCAGATTGTATCTGCGCACAAGGTGCGTGACCGACCACTCTGCCCAGCGTCGATGTATATGGAGTGCGCCGCCATGGCTGCGCAGCTGTTAGGAGTCGACCTTTTGAACGGCGTCTTATCTTTTCAGAACTTAAAGTTCGAGCAACCACTTGGTATTAACCTCGATCGGCAAGTAATGATCACACTAACAGACACGGATCCTGTGGGAGGTTGGGACTTGTCAGTTCGAAGTTATCAACAGAACGAACGACGACATACAGCGACAACTCACTGTAGTGGTCGTCTGGAAATAACTGTTCCTCCGAACTTAGGAGCCTACCATCGATTAATTTCGCGCTCTGTCACGCAGCTCCTCTCAGACCCTAAAGCAGAAAGGCTCATGGGAACGCGAGCCTACGAGCTTTTTTCCCGAGTTGCCAATTATGGGGAAGTCCTGCGTGGGATCAGCAGCATTTCTATGAGTGACAATCAAGCAGTAGCCGAAATCCAATTAGCACCCGATCAGATTGGCCATGTAGAGAGTACAGACGTGGGCACATGCAATGCCATTTCTCTCGACATTATTTTTCAGGTTGCTGGCCTGCTTATCAACAGCGCTAGTCATTGTGATTCCGAGAGTGTTTTCGCGGCGACCGGTCTCGAGACCGCAACATTGCCAAATGCGACCTTCTTTGCCCGGCGCACGATGGTGAGGGTCTTCGCCGAATTTTCTCTTGCGAATCAGTCCAGTGCGGCAGCAGATGTCTTCGTCATCGGGACAGATAACTCATTGGCATTCGCTGTCCTTGGGCTCTCTTTCTCCAGGCTACCGATAAAAGCGCTGGAGAGGATGCTCGACGGAGCCAATCCAGTGACTGTATCCCCAATGAATTCACGTCCAGTTTATTCCCCGGTCAAAGCCCGCGATCCGCTACAGAAATCTGCTTGCTTAACGCCAGACCTAGCCCCTTCTAGAGCAACAGGGACGGCACAAGATATCAAGCGTTTCATTTCGGCCCTGACAGGCGCCCCTATCGAAGCGATTATCAACGATAGAATGGTTGTTGATCTCGGAATTGACTCCCTAGCCGCTGTTGAAGTAGCTGAACATATAGCAACTCAATATCAGCAAGACATTTCGTCTAGCCAGTTATTGGAATGTAGTGTTCAGGATCTACTGTGCCTCCTACATTGCCAGACCCAGGAATACTTGCCTTCACCCAGCTTACAGTCCGTTGTTGAGGATCAGCTACCACCTCCGACCTCCTCGACTACCAATGCTGCTATCTCAACACCATCTTCAGGCGGATCGAATGAGCATCGAAACTACGAAAAGCTCAAGAAGATAGTAGCAGACGTGTGTGGGCCTAATTCTACCACGCTGATAAACGGGGACGCTACTCTCCATGAGCTAGGTATAGACTCATTGGGGATGATTGAGCTCAAAAACGATATTGAATCTACTTTCACTCTCGAGATTGTCGATGAAGATATCAATTTCGACTCCGGCCTTGATGAAATCGCTCGAATGATAAGCCTGAAAGGACGTTATGATGTAGTAGGCGACAGCCTAACCACGGGGCCATCGGCAGAACTGAAGATCAATAGTGATCCAACTTTTAGGGCACCATTAGGAAATCAACGCAATCCGCCTCTAGAGTATTCCCACGCAAGATGTACCAGCAATCCTTTCAAATCACTATTGCTTGCTGAGGCTGAACTACCAGATAAAGCGCAAAAGTGTGGTATGAGCGATTCCTGGGGCGAGGTATCCCGTCGCCAAGACGCGATTACCGTGGCATACATCCTCGAGGCATTCGATCAACTTGGTGTCAACATATCGGCTCTGCGAGCAGGCGAAGAAGTTCCGTCAGTTCCCCATATCCCTCGCCACACCAGAGCGATGGAGCGGTATCACCACATTTTGCAGAAGCATAACCTCATCGAATCCGACGGTACTGGTAGTGTATACTTACGTACTGCCTTGCGACTCCCCCGGACCTCAGCATCTGAACTCCTTGTAGAATTCAGACAGGATTTCCCTAGATACTCGCCTGAGGCAGATATCGTATCTGTTACCGGCCCGAAGCTTGCGGACTGCTTAGCAGGTCTGGAAAGCCCAACCTCTTTGCTCTTTCGTTCAGCAGAGTCGCGCAAGATAGTCGAGAATTATTATGTCAATTCCCCAGTACTTGCAACATCTACTGAGCTTTTGGTAGATCTCATATTGCGCATCGTGGCGGATAAACGCGGCTCAAAAGTCCGTATCCTTGAAGTTGGCGCTGGATGTGAGTACATTTTTGGTCGTGTCTGCTTTACCTTTCTATTTTCTATCCTATTCCTCTTTCTCTGCCGCATCATTACGCAGCACCACGCTGCATGCTTATATGGACATGAGGACTTATCAGTGAAAATTTTTATACGATTATTGCATAAAATGTCTCTAACTTGCGCCTTAGTTGGAGGGACGACGACACGGCTAGCTGAGGAGCTGGACGGTCATGGCGATGGTATTGAGTACACTTTCACCGACATCGCGCCAACTCTAGTTGCCAAAGCTTCCAAGACCATGAATAAATACGCATGGATGAGATTTGAAGTACTTAACATAGAGGAAATTCCCTCAGCTTCGCTTCGTAGCCAATTCGACATTGTTATTTCTACTAATTGCATTCACGCCACCACTGATACGGTGGCATCCCTTCGGAATGTTCGACAGATGCTGAATTCGAAGGGACTCGTGGTTCTCATGGAAGGCACTTACCTCTTAGACTGGTACGATATAGTGTTCGGCCTCCTCGACGGCTGGTGGTTGCGCAAAGATGGCTCATACGCTCTTCAGCCGGTTAGTTATTGGATACAGTCTCTGCAAACAGCTGGGTTCGTGACAACAAACTGCTCCCAGCTGCCGGCCCGGCATCTCAACACTCAACACTTGGTAATAGGCACCATGGAGCCCTTGCCTGTGCCGCCGAGGGAGAAAACATTCGGCAGTGCGTCGGCGGAGACAGTTGTTTATAAAGAAGTGACAGCCCTGCAGATACCGGCTGATATTTATATTCCACGAGACAAGGCGAAGTCGAAGATGAGTCTCGGTACGTAAGACAATTATTTGTTAACTGATCTTGGCCCATTAAGACTGGTGCATCTCACTCACTATCATATTTCTCCCCATAGCTATGATGATCCACGGCGGGGGCCACTTGACGCTGTCGCGGAAAGCCATCCGCCCGGCTCAAACGGACTTTCTACTCGAGCATGGTGTGATCCCCGTTAGCTTTGATTACCGTCTATGCCCCCAAGTCAACCTGATCGACGGTCCGATGATGGATATCATCGATGCATACACATGGATGCAGACGACACTCCCTACTGTACTCGAGCGACGCGGTATATTGGTAGATCCAACTCGAATCGCTATTATTGGTTGGTCAACAGGAGGTCACCTCGCCATGACCACGGCCTGGACTAGTCGGAAACGAGGAATCGAGCCGCCGAGATCAATCCTAAGCTTCTACGGGCCAACAGACTTCGAGTCAGGAGGTGAGCTCCCTTCTTTGTATAAATTATAGGGAATCACCCTTTCCAACACTGATCAGACCTTGATGACGCGCACTTTTCCGACTATCACAACCACAACAGTCATGTCAATGTCAAGGCGATTGTGCAATCTCTTCCCAAAGCGCCAGTAAGTCTAACCTCGTGCAACAAAGAAACGTGTGTCGCCTACCTAATTATGCTACTAATGCTAACCGCCCACGTGGCCTCTTCTAGATTACTTCTTATGGAGATGATGAGGAAGGGCATGGTTGGCTCACGAGATCCAACGACCCAAGGGCTGCCCTACTACTATCACTCTTTAAGAGTGGCCATGGCCTCTCGCTTCTATTGAATGATGTTGTCGATGGAGGGGATGATGACGATTCTTGGCAGGCACCACCAGCTCCAGAACGCGTTGCCGCTATTAGCCCCCCTTGCGCAGCTCCGCGCCGGCGAATACAACACGCCCACGTTCGTGGTGCATGGGACGCGAGACAAAAGAGTGCCGTTTAGCGCCGCGGCAGCCTTCGTCCACGCTGCCCGTGAGAAGGGCGTTGACTGTGGATTTTTAGCCGTGCCCGGAGCCGCACACTTGCACGATCTCAATTTGACACCCGGTACAGCGTTGTGGGAGGCTCAGGTTGCTCCCGCGTACAACTTCTTGCTTCGAAGTCTACGACAGTGAGGTGTGATGGGATGAATGGTTGCTGTAATGGCCAGATGTTCACGTACTACTCATCTGAAGTGAGGTTAATTAAGATGTTATAAAGGCTTCCTGTTGGGTGTATGTTCATCATCTTGTTGCGAATTTAAGTGTTGCGACTTGCCCGAGCCCATAGGCATAACGGCGACGAAACGGTAAAGATTGATGTTGTAGTCTAGATGAAATAGTTGACCTTACACGTTGCCAATAACGCTTATAACGATCAACATGACCACAAGTTGCCCAACAATACTCATCATCTACCGGTAGTCTAGCTAGTCCGTGGTACTAACACAGCATCATTTATTTCATTGGAGAAGCCCATTGGTGAAATGGAACAAGTTCTTTGGGTCCCATTTGGACTTTAGCTCAAGCAGCCTGGGAAGCTTCCTCTCCGAGTACCAGGCTATTCGGCCCTCGTCGCCATGAGCATAGTTCACATACACCTCTAGAGGAGACTCCTTGCCGCACGTTTTGCCTCGAAGTTTGTTCCGAGTTTTTAGAGCGAATTGCGTCGCGACTACACTTGCAGCCTCGTCGGGGAAGATGAATGATAGAAACCTATATGCATGTAGCTTGTTAACACGTGAACCTAGAAGCCGTAAGTCAAGGACATTTTCGGTTTGTGTCTTACATGTAACCCATGGCACTGCGATATGGGTATGCCGTAGCTGCGTCGGGCACTAGCTTGGTGACCCTGTTGGGGAACAGCTCAAGGACAAGAATCGATGCGATATTTGGCGGGTTCTGAGTATAGAATGCATCGAAATCATCAACAAGCTCGACGTAGGTTGCCACATCGAATTCATTGACATTGAGGCCATATACGGCGTGGTTCCCGCCCTTCATACATGCCAGGGCATCCACGCCAAAGCGGTTTTCTTTGATCAACTTATTCCAAGGTAGCATGCCCACGCTCTGCCTTAACGGGGAACTGTTTATAAACGGCTGCAGGTAAGGCATGCCCTTTTCTTCGGGACCTATGTAAATCAAGGACACCATTATAGCGGTCTGGGAGAAAGCCAGCAAGTTAGCAACGCAACGAGGGTAAGACATGATCGGGTAACGCACAGCTTGTGTGACCATATCGAACATAATTGATGGAAACACTGATAGCTGGTCGGGCTGGTCGGCTTGAAGTGACTTGACTAGCTCAAATATGACCTCCTTGGCGGATGCTGGATAAACGAAGTCACCGTTCAGGGCCATACCGTTGTTGGTTAGGTCGTGGACCTTGTACGTGGCTGAAGTCACGATGCCGAAGTTGTGGCCAGCACCACGTATACCCCAGAACAAATCGCTGTTTTCATTTTCGGAGGCATTTACAACCTCGCCCTGTCCGGTCACAATGGTAACAGACTCAAGTGCGTCGAGCAAGAGGCCGTGGATACCCTATTTATGGCACCGGAGTCAATCATTTCCACCTATGATTTCGGAAGCCTAAGGGAGTATCGGGAGCAAGTACTACCCGTCAAGGCCATCTATGCCTCTCGGACATTCCAGAAAGGGGGGAGGAGAGGGGAGGGGAGGAAAGACTCCAGAGAACTAACCTGATATGGTCCAACGCCCCCCCCCAAGGGTCGCCCCGATCATGCCGACACATGAGCACGAGCCGGTTTCTAGACAGGAAGCAGGAGGTTAGGTCTACTAACCGAAGTACGTCTCCAGTTAGATGTGGCGGAGATGCGGTTTGCTGCTTACGAATTTCCTTGCCGGCGGCATAGAGCGGGTCGAAGATGTCGCCGAAGATTACACCCCCGCCGACAGTCACACGGTTCTGACCGGCATCGATGCTGATATCCCGGAACTTGCCCAGATCAACGCCAATGCCGCCTTTCAAGGCGGCTGTTGTGTTGGTGTATCCGCTGCCACCGCCAATGGCCAAAAAGGGAACATTTGCTCCAGAAGCGTATTGAACCTAGCAAGACGTCAAAAGACAATCCGGATACTTCCAGTGGTTGTAACCTACAATCGCCTTCACGTCATCAACGCCCGCGGGCTTGGCATACACGACATAACTAGGCGCGTCAAAAGCGTTCCATCGTGCAGTTATACCAACATCAGTGATGTTCGTATCGCTAGCTAGAAAAACCTCCGAGCTTGGCGATAGACTCCGTTTGAGCTCGCTATAGATGTCCGACGGGGATTGGGTCGCTTTTATTCGCCATCTGCGTTAGCCTATAGTGTCCAGGAATATGTCAATGTCCCCATTAGAGCTCACCAAATACGCCTTGTGATTCCATGTTGGCTAAGATGGAGAGAATGGTAGGGAGGGCGGTGAAATGGAATAAAGCCCTGATAATGGCCTTTGTCGAGATGTAGGATGTAGGAGCCATGTTTTATTTCTAGGCATTTAACAACCATTCATCGAATGTAATGTCTGATTGGAATCAGACTTTGCGTGTCTCAAACCTGTCGGGGGCTATCGGGTCCCGGGTAGTACTGCATATTGTTAGTCTCTGCAGGCTGTAGGACGATTAAATATGCTCACCACAGTATGATCGTTGTTTGCGATTGGCATACTGTGGCTGGCACGGAGGTCAGCCCCCGAGACAAAGAGGAGCCAACTAGGAGAGTCTAGTGGCGGCTTGATCCCGGGGTTGGGTCGTTCGGATATCCGGGCTTCACCTGTAATATGATGCGACCTGTCAGGATGAGCGGTGCTGTTATTATTAGCAATGTCGAGCGGGGTCACTGTCAGATTTACCATCATTGGTATTTAAGATAAGCATTAGATGACCATGCTGCAGGCTTTGTTGAGAAATGTTGGAAAGAAAAAAAAAAAAAACAGCCACCGGTAGAAAAGGCTCGCAATGGACGACGGTAACTCCAACATGAAAATGAAAACGAATGAAGTCGCTTCAGTCCGAATATTTAAGTAAGTATAGAAGCACCCACAGCAAACCAGGGCGGGGCGACAGTACCTACAGTAGACGAGGGAGGGAGAAAAGGACGCCGTGCCGAATGGTAATAGTGTGGGTGGTATAGGTGAGTTGTGCAATCGACTGTGCACGTAAGCGCCAGCACTCCAAGGTGTTACACAGAGGCTGAATTGGTGATATACAGGTGCTGACACGGGCCCTCGTGGGCTAGTTAGGTAGTTAGGTTCGGTCCGCTGTTGGTGCTGGGAGGAGGGCGTCAGGAGTCTAGCCCGCAACCGAGCTGACATGCAGCTGGAAATTGGTGCAATATCATGCCACAGACCAGCATCGTCTCTACACATTTTGCAACCCTGCTTACCCTCCAGTAGGACGCCTACCCAGACCCAGACCTGGTCCTACCGAGACGTCTGCACGAAATGCAGTGGGCGCCGGCTGCAGTTGTGGCTTTCTCGTCTACGATAGCTCATAGGCTGGGATTTTGCAAAAGTAACCCTACTGAGCTATATAGTGTGCCTGCTTGGTAGGCCTGTTGGCTACGATAAATGCAGCTGGGTAGATGCAAACTGATTAGGGGGCGCCGCCAACAAGAACGATGCGCATGCTGAATGCCATGGGAAATCAGCCCCCAGACTACAGCAACCTTGGCGAGGAGATGTAGTGCCGCTCGCACG
>JAPUUL010000657.1:0-15494 GCA_029590625.1 Lasiodiplodia mahajangana
CAGGGGCAATCACTCCAGGAGAGTGAAGGAACCCTGTACTACTACGAAGGAGCAAGCGTTTACGCGAGGCAAACTCACGCCAACAAACGCCTATAAAAGCCTCCAAACGACAACGTGTAAAGCAGTCTTGAGCAAGATCAGACCAAGCCACCTACAGAGCGACATCGATCCCTTGTCACGACGAAGGGCCAGCAGCCAAATTCCGGATGCTAGAGGTCGAATTTTATGCAAAGCCACTTGTCACTATCACGGTGTTATCACTAGCTCTTCACTAGTGCAGAGAACTTGTGGAATTATCGCTCACAGGCACAAACTAGGACCGATGGGCGAGCAATATCAATTCGCTTCCCGGTAGATGAACATGCTGGATCGATCCACTTTCGGTTGTGTTGGTTGAACGAATATACCTCATTGAGGCCTAGGCTCTATGACTACGGTCATACATCTCAGAAATGCCTATTCATTCACTGCCATATCAGGGATGCACAGAACGGCTGAATCGGACATCCTGATACGAAATGATCTGTCTGGCTAAGATCGTTCACACTGGGGAAACAATTTGATGTTTTACGACACAAGGCTCCTCTAGAGGCTCGCCACTAGAAGCCTGGGAATACCTATTAAGTCCTCACACCGCTCTGTGCTTACTACCAAGTGTTAGCCCGATCACGACGAGCGACTAACGGCCTTCGAGATTAAACACCTTGACATGATGAAAGGTAGTTCATTTGCGATGGTGAGCGACACCTGAGGGATCTCTGTTTGCTACGGCCAACGATAGGTTCTCCAAGAAGAATACGCAAAAGTGGTGACCGTTCTTTTGGCATCTTAGATGGCACCTCAACTGGCGACCCCCGCCGCAAACAGCTAACCTTTCTCCGAGCCGCTGGAAACTCAACGATATAGAATATACTGAGGATTGATCTCAAGGAGATCGCCATTGACTCATTAGCCTAAGCACTGCTTTGTATCTTAGACTAGACATAGGAGCAAAGTGTAGCATTGGGTCTATATAGACCCTATAGAGAACAATACGATTCACTATCAAGGTTCGAAGCCTAATTGATGGAATAGCATTGGATACGCCTTACTGCATAATTAGGTGTTTAAGCTACCTATTAGATTAAGAACAAGCTCGAAGTTCATGATCCATGAAAATTATCTTGCTGGCCTTGCTAATAAATATTTCCTATACCATACCCAGAAAACCTCAATAACCTTCATTCGCGGGTCTTTCTCGATATCTAGGATGTTTCAAGGTTGTCTACGTACTGTTACATAGCGAGAATTGCCAGGACAGAATTGCTGGTTCCGGATAGCTGAACTGAAGCTAGTTTCAAGTCCCTTGGCTCCAAATCCCTTCCACGGATACAAAACCGTGATCTTGAGCAGTGATTCCTCGATTTGTAGCTTGTCTGTCTTACGAGTCTCAATATCGAGGGGCGAAAGTGTTGGCCAGGAATGCGATGGCAGGGTGAAGCCGATATATGTAATTGATTTCTTTTACTATTTTGGCGCTTAGTGAACCTTTTTAATTAGAATAATCGATAGGGTTCTATAGTTGTGGTGAGATAAATTAGGAGGTCTAACTTGTAGTCAGGTTTCATCGCGCCATCGAACTCGCCACAAGCGGCATTACTATAGGCTAGTAAGTCTTGTTATCAAGGTATAATACCGCGATCTCAGTAAATGATCGATTCGTGTGTGGTATGTCTGTGTACGAGAGTACGACTGAAAGAGCGATGTATTCCCCGGTTATTTAAGGAAAAGGGCGTGTATAATAAATAATACATGCGCGTTGCCTGTCCTCCAGTGCCCTGATCCTGAAGCGCATAATTGCACTGTAAATTCAATTAATCTCAATGTGAGGTCCGAGAAAATAAGTAAAGAAATCGTAAGCTACCAAATAAGGCTTCATATCCAACTTGGATTGATCGCCTAGATACTACTTTCCGTTACAGAACTGCCGACGTGTGAGGTTACGCCCACGGCATTACCCACGCGTGGAGGGCTGGGCCACAATATACCACGGCGGCTAATTAGTTTCAAACAAGTAGCCCGCGCCTTCGATATATATATTGTTCAAATGGCACCGGCCCGCCCTATCTCCCGAGCGCATCATGTAAAAACAACGAACGAAGGTATTGCGTTCGCCGTCCTAACAACACGCGCGTGCTTGATTTTTTCACCTCCACATCATGTTGCCAATAGTACGGCCGCTGCTGGCCCTGACGCTCGCCGGCCTCGGTATATCAGCCCACCTGGAACCGTGCGCCGAGCCGCCGAGCTGGACCCTCCGGGACGTCAACATCACCACGCGCGACGAGGTCGGCGAGACCGGCACCGCGGCCTTCGCCTTCACGTACAACCTGACCAACCAGACCGAATCGATCACGTGTCCTCTGCATTCAAACTATCGGTGCACAATCACCGGCACGCAGAATGACGATTCAACCGTAATCGACATCCAGATCGGACTGGGCTGGCTGTATATGAGCGTCGTGCAAGTACTGGATTGCGGTGACAGTGGCGCGTATGTAATAGTTTCTCAGACATGACAAATGACCGGAACCTCAAGACAAAAGCTGAATAATGAGTTATAGTACCACCTTTGTGGGAAGTTCCCAAGTGGGCGTCGACTGTACTACCGTCCAGTTTGGGGCCCAGACTTGTATAGCGGACTCTGCCACGGTTCAAGGAGCATCTGATGTATGAGGCTCATTGCAAGCAACTTCAAGATTGCGGGTTTGAAGGAATTCGAACATTTCGTTGGCCTTAAAACTTATCTGTTCACTACGTGGTGGATTTCTAGTGATTGAAGGAAGGTGTTCCTAGCAGTGCTATCAATCTTGATGTTATTGCACTACAACCTGCTACACTTCTAATGTTATCCCATCAAAGTGATTGTAAGTGGGCAAGTCCCCAAATTGACGACGTTCAACTTCTATAATAGGGACCTGTTATACAACTCTGGAAGCACGAGCTGGGCTACCCTCGGGTGCAAGGATAAGAAGCTATGTAGATGGAAACCCCTTCATAAAGCGGCGAATGGAGAGCCTTATTTATGAGAGGATAATTATAGGGTATAGTGACGTGTAACTTTCGGGGAAACAATACAACGTAACAAAAAGATTATAACCCTTACGTTGCTTCAGGTTTAAGTTACAAGCAAAAGATGTAACAGCAAGTAACCGTGCGCTAGATGAAAATTTGAAAAGTAAGGCATTGCGTAAAATCAAANCGCTGTAAATGTTAAACCCTTGGCTGTTCGTCTTTATATACTTAGGTGCTTATATATAAAACTATCTAACCGCGATTGCAGAATTTAGGTAAAGCCCATATCCATATGTATGTAAGTTGTACACAGTACGAAAGCTTTTTACTGGGCGCTTATTTTAATTTTCCCCCGCAGTTCCCCGCAACCGCGTTAAAATCGCCCCATTATTAGCTTAATCCCTACCTAGGTAGTGCCGCTGTTACAGCATTGCTACTACCCACTGCAAAATTAAAACGTTGCTAAGGTTAAGAGCTTCATAATATGTAGCTACTCATATGGGGTTGTGACAAGAGCCCTGATAAGAAACGATTAAACTATTTAGTCACGAGCGATATATTCCGACAGGTTGAGGGCGCCTATTCATATATTCATGGGCGATCATTCGGACTTGAATCCCCGGATCTATCCGTTCGGATGGGGTAAGGTCCCACTTATACATGACAAAACTACTTACTTACTGTACTAAAAGAACTTGACACGAGGTAACGAGATGAAAAGTCAAGCAGCTAGGACTCCGGTTTTAAAGAGTTCAGCTACAAACATGCCACGGACTTGTTGGGATCCTTGATCCTACACACCAAGTGTGCTTACGAATGTGTTGACTAAGAGCCTTTGTTATATATGACATGACATATACGCGTGAGATATCCAGTAGCCAATGTATGATGAGATTCGCTATGTTGGGTGCGAAAGGATTGCGCGATGATTATGATACTAATTAATCAAGGCGTTTTTTAATATGAGTTACTATTTCAATGGCTAGCACCTAAAAACCTGGCCAAAGAAAGGTGGTGTGATGAGCTTATTAAGGAAAAAAGGGTTTTGTCAAATTGTGCGTTGAGTCATAATATGGGTAATTGTGTGCTGCCTCACAACCTCAAGTAACCGTAGCCGCTCTCGAGAGATACTATTTCACTACAAACTCTTAAGTACGATGTTGTCGTTTTGACTCAGATGGAAACTCAAAGGTAATTACAATCTACCTCGTAAGCATCTCAGCATTGACTACCTTAAATAGGGAAAAGGTCGAATGATAAGGGGTGCACCTCGTATGGAAATAACCGGGGTTATGGAAAAGCCTACCGCGAAAGAGCCTACTTTGGGTACCATCCCTCCCAAGTCACATGCGCGTTTACGTGATTATAACCGAAGCTTGGCATCTTACCTTAGACGGATTGAGACGCCCGATACGGATTCCGTGCGGAGTAATCGATAGAAGCGATGGAGGCAAAGTCGGTGTTATAGTACCGGCACTGTTTGTTGGGTCGACGCATGCATTCTTCTGTACATAGTCTGTGACTCGAGCGGCACCGCCAAGGTTGCGATGTTGGGGCCCGGAACTCCGAATCTGCGGGAAATGGAGAGTGCTTCCTCCATAAATATATAGACGATAGACATTCCAACGAAAGTCTCCCGTCCGGGTAACTCAATCTGTGCTAATTATTTAGTAGTCATGAGTCAACAAGGAGCCCCTACCGGCGACGCCGCTACTCAGATGAAGTCCTCTTTCCCATGGAGCGGGTCGAACCTACCTAAGCAACTATTCATCAACAATGAGGTGGGGTATCGCCACGATGTAGGATATCGCTCTGTGCTAACGGAACGATAGTATGTGGATGCGAAGAGCTCCGGGAAGCTTGCGGTCCACAATCCGAAAGACGGGTCACTTCTAGCCGATGATGTGGCGCTTGCTGGGGAGCACGATGTCGACGCCGCCGTGGCAGCGGCCGAAGCAGCACTCCCCGCATGGAAGAAGACTACTGCCACCCAGAGGAGAGACCTCCTATTGAAACTCGCGGATTTGGTCGAGGAGCATAGCATCAAGATCGCCGAGTTGACACGCTTGAGCCTAGGCGCGCCGTTTGCGTCGTTTGGGGCATTGGAAATCAAGGGGGTCTCTGAGGCCTATCGATATTTTGCCGGTTGGTGTGATAAATTTGCTGGTGAATCTTATCCCCAGGACGACGGGTTCTTGAAGATCGTGCGCAACGAACCCTTGGGTGTCACGGCCGGTATCACCCCGGTAAGTAAGTTTGGCTGATTACTTCATTCTGGCCACTTAGGCTGGGAGGCTTGTGTCTCGGCCAGATATAGGCCTGACTAGTATGGTAAATATCGTTACGCATGGTGATTGCTGACCGGCTATTCAATAGTGGAACGGCCCAGTGGCTACTGCGGCTCTGAAATCGGCCCCTGCTCTTGCTACGGGCAACTGCTTTATCCTCAAGCCGTCCGAGAAGACGCCCTTCGCGCTCGACGACCTCACCGCCCTCGCCAAGCTCCCCCAAGTCGACGCCATCGTAGTCCCCAAGGTCAACAGCGCGAGCGACCTGACCTTTGTGACTGATGCGCTCCGCCANCCTTGCGNCCCGCGAGGTACTCNCTCCTCCTCCTCCACCCCCATAAAACTGATAGCGTTAATCGAGTCCGCGCGCGCCGTNGATGGACCTACCCTCCATCTGCGCCGCGTCGCCGTACCTCTCCGGCCTGATTTTCGCCGCCGAGGACTTCGCGCTCGACATGTCTCTCACGCGGACGCCCTCGCTCTCCGAGTTCCTGTACGCGCGCTCCGCCATTGCCACCGCCGCCCGCGCCGCCGGGCTGCCTAGCACCATAGATCTCGTGTGTACCTCCTACAAGGGCGAGGAGGGGCTCGCGCGTCTCGAGGAAGAGTGCCGCGGCGGCAAGGCCATGGGTTTCAACGGCAAGCAGTGCATCCATCCTTCACAGGTCGAGACCGTACACCGCTTATTTGCACCCGGTGAGAAGGAAGTCGAATGGGCTGTGCGTATCGTGGTTGCCGATGAGAAGGCTGCAAGCGCAGGCAGAGGTGCTTGGACCCTCGACGGTGCCATGATCGATGCGCCTGTCGTAGGCAAAGCAAAGGCTATTGTTTCTAGAGCTGAGAATTGCGGACTAGATGTTGGAAAACTAAGGAATAAATGGAAAGACCAGGAGCCAGAATAAAGCAAAACGAGAACGCTTTAATCCATTAAGCCTTATAAGTGTTATAAATTCGTATGGTAAACTACAATATCTGAAATATTATATCTACAAGGTTAGGTGTATGAGAACGGGTTAGGCCGCCAAAATTTCGACATCTCTATAAGTTCGTCAACAGTACCCCTTGAAATCTCCGTGGGCATCGGTGTGGATGCTGCTAATTCTTCGTACTCGCCTACGCCGTGGCGTGTCTCGAAGGCTTCCCTAAATCTAGTATCTGTAATCTCATGTGGGAGCTGACGGCAGTCTACCCGTGACCTATCGCTCGCTATTGACCGTCCACCATGCGTTTCATAGGTGCTTGTTACCGGGTCTATGTGAGATTCTTGGTGTTCAGTCATTGATTCCGCCTGGCAGTATTCATCAAGAGAGGTCGGTTCATCGAGCTCACTTTCGATTCTTGCGATGAAATCGGCCATACTTTCACCCACAAGCGCCGTGGGAGGTGGCGTGAGACGCAAGGCTCCTTGGGTATCTTTTTCTTTACCACTGATGTCGTATATTGGGGACCTCATACTTAGTCTAGATAATGTCTTTTCCCTTTCATTGCTAGCGATACTAGACGTTATCGCTTGGGGTATCCAAGACGCCGAGTCAAGAGTAGGAATTAATTTTTCTTGGGTTATATTTACTTCATGTGATTGGCTTACCCCTTCGCAGGTATCGGTTGCTCGTGGGTGTCTACAGTCGGAAACTCCAGCATGGATCTCAAGTGATCCGGTTGCTTCACGGCGCGTCGAGGAACTAAGATCATATCCTAGTGTATAGTTGTTCACCTGCGGGAAATTGAATCGACGAGGAAGCGGCGGAGGTGGCATAGCATCTCTAGCATCAGTTATATCTCGGTCTTGGCTTTGGTGCCTGACTTGGTCTACGACCTGATCTGGTTTTGGCGGAATTGGCACATAGCTCCCAGCCGTAGAATGCAAATTAGTGTTAGGATCCCCATATCCATGGCGGTGTGCATGTTGGTTTTGAGGCGATTCCCGTATCGGGTTAATCAGAGCCTCTCGAGCTATTTCATGTCGACTAGGAAATCCCGCACTTATTGGTATATCTAAGTTCGAACGTTGTTGTTTCTCATACATTGGGGACGCCTCGGCCTTGTGCGGTTCGTGTAGTCTCCATTCAGGAGGAAGTATTGTATTCCACCGTCTTTCCAACTCGGCAAGCGATGTGACGGTACCTATTGTATCATTAAGAGATTTTGACTTTGTCCCCGACTCCTGGTTTACGATTGATACTTTTCCTTCATAAGCATCTACTTGGTCGGCCATACTGCTGCATGCTGATAGGGAGTTGCCGCGCGTTTCTTTCAAGCCGTGTTTCTGTTGATCGTTTGGATTATCGTACAAGCGAATCCCAGTATTCTTGTAAACACCAGTAGCAATCAGGGCCTTTCGTACACTCTCAGGTGTCATGGACCTTTCTCTCTCTATACACTCTGGTTGTGTGCTTGGTTGGGATTTTCCAGTCTTCGGTGAATGTTGACTGGTGGACCACGTAAAATAGGTTGTTTCTCTTTTTGATCCTGACCGACAATCACGTTCGCTAGGCGCGATGGTAGGTATTGAACAAGACTTGGTTATGGTAGTCGGCGAGGATGGCGTCGCCAATGATACTACATCGTCTCTAGAAGTCATTGATTTACATATGGGTCCTTCTTTAACCCTTAGTTTGGCTGGTCTTGCCTTGCGCGACGCCACGTCTGCGCAAGTCGGTAGGAAGAACGAAGAAATCTGTTCAAGTTCTCGGTTCTCACGTTGAACTTCTCTGAGCCGAGAACTCGATAACGCTTTTTGCTTGTGTGTGTCACGCTCTTGATTTGTTGGGAACGGCATTTCCGAGAAAGAAAGGTCGGTAACTGCCGGCGATGTGTCAGCAACTTGTCGCATAACTTGTGTTGGTTATCCTTACTGGGGTGGTTCTTTGATACACGTTTATTGTTGAAGAGGCCAGGCTTGAGATTAGGCTGAACCTCATAATTAGTTAGAAGACGGTCAGTTTTTTCTTAGCTAGGGGCACTCACTGTAATGCGGTCGTTGAGAACAGCCTCAGAGGTAAAGTTATTCATCACATTCTTCCCAGTGGCTATGGGTTTCCTTTTCCTCGACTTTGACTTCCTTGGCGGCTCTTCGCCTCGATCCCGCATTTCTCCCCTTGTCTTACGGTCCCCTGACTTTTTAGTTTCGTACTTATCTGCCCTTGTCTTGTGTCTGGGCTGCTTCTCGAAGGCGGGAACCGCGCCTACGTGGGATACCGGCGACGAAGCGCTTGTGCCCACCTCCACTTCATCTAGGGGTTTATGGCGTGAGCCCTCCGCTTGCTCTAACGTGGATTGTATGTAGCTCTGTTTTCGAGGGCCTCTAAGAGGGCCTAAGTCGCTAATTAGCGAGCTATCGTCACTGCCTCGTTTATATCGTTTCGGGTTTCTTGTCGGCAGTAGAAGACGAGGAGGGGAAGAACCCCGAGCGGGAGGGATGTGCTGCGGCCTCCACAACGGATCTACGCGCCTGGCATGTTGGCGCCAAGAAGGAGACTGCCTATCTTTGGAACGTGGTCGTTTGTCATGGTGGACAGGCTGGTTTCGAGATTCCGGCGATCTCATCCGTGTGGTGGGAACAGGAGCTGTCACTTGCCCTAGCCAGCTCTCCACAACAACATGGCTGTCTGGCGCGTGGAATTCTCGGTTCAACCTTCCCAAAGTCAAGGCCGATTCGCTATTGGCCGTCAGAGCAGCCGCGTAGTGATTGTGGCCGTGGCGATGGCGATGATGGTGCCGGTGGTGAGGCACACGCTGACGTTGGCGAGGTGGAGATGACTCCTGGTGGCCCATCTCCACGCAGACAGTGAAGCAATAAGGAGGCTCTGAAACTCAACAGGTAGAGAGACAACAGGAGGCGATAGAGAAGCGACAGGTGACCAGCACTACCCCGAGAGGCTCGAGCATACGCGTCTTCAATGAGCTCCGAGGGCTATGATCGATCTATCTANCTACCCATTCGTTGCCGTCTGTGTGGACAATGCTCTACAAGTACATGATGAGAGCCTGAGACGGACCGCGACAGTCGAAGAGCCCAGCAAGTTACCAAGGATATAGCAGGGTTACCTAATCTACACGGACGGCGAGAGGTAGCTAGCGGAAGTGAGAGGCGGGAGGCGTGCAGGTCGGTATCTGCACGTATCTACCTACCTTACCTACTCAGTGCTTGCCTAGTGGCCGATGAAACTTTAACACTTGCCCTTTCCCTGCCTCGTCGATCCTTACATGCATGATGAACTAGGCAAGTACCTACTTACCTTTGCAGGATGTTCCGTTACTTGCTTGCCGCCATGTGCCTACGAATCTTGATATACAGGCATAGGTATCTGGCTTAAGTATCCGTTAGCACCACCTTATGTACCTACATACCTACATGGTAGGTAGGAGGTAAGGCAACCGCTGCTTGCCCAATGGCAATTCGGCACATCCCGCTACAGAGACGTAACGTTGTCTGTAAGCAACTGGTTTTTATCCAGGAGGAGTGGTCGCGTGTCTTCGTCTGAGAACTGGAGGGAGCTTTAACCTTTCCGGGTAATAATAAGTATCGTATATGCCTTAGTAGCTCTGCTGAGACACGAGTGCTTTATTATTACTATTTTCGAATAAGCTAATTTACCTAGCCGAACGAGATCGATATTTACATAGCACATAGAGCATCTAGACTCGGAAGAGAAAAGACGACCGTGAAGCACCTAATCCTGTGGAGGTAAATCGTTTAACCTCGATGGTGACAGGACAAGGCCCCTAAGCACGAACTGTGGGGACTGGTTATCCTGGGTGTTATTTGATCTCACGTATAGATAGGGACTACCTAAGATCTGGGAATGCTTACATAGTCTAGCACATACCAAGGTATGTAGGCAGGTATCGGCTAATGACCCGGTTGGTGAGCTGCGGAGATATTTGAATATAACAATTACTACCTACCTATCACCATAGCAAGATGTAATATGACCTATATCGACTATGCGGGCTTTGACCGCAGTTACATCTTTGAAACCCACCGCCCCAGGAAAACTAGACCCCAAATACGATTCGTAAGCTCAATCAATCAATCCTCTGTCCAGCCTCGCTATAGGTACGTAATGCGAAGGAGCACTAAGCGCCAAGTCGACAAGCACTGCCGCAGCAGACAGTCCATCCTTTTCTACGAAGGTTTAAAGGAGGGCGCGGAAAATTCCTATAGGCAGTTACAAGGATCACGCTCTGTCCCGAGATATGTACATCGGATATTTACGGTAGGCGATGATGTGTTCTAGATGCTTTAGCGAAGGTGTCAGCCGGGCGCCCTGTCCGACACTGCATGCCGAGACTATACCCGAAAGAGGACGACAGCGGTATGAATGTTGAAAATACGTCTTGAAAATCCCTGTTATTCTGATACAGAATCGTCTCTGGGCTAGATAGAGCACCTGCGCGGATACTCTTCAACTATCTAGCTACCTATTATGTACGCATACCTTCAATATGACAAAGGCCGCAGCGGTAGAAACCGGGAATACTTCCGTCTATTCTAGATTTGGACCTGGCATTTCCTAAGCACTGTCCGCATCTGATCCGCATCTCAGATAGATACTTACTTACTTTAGCCTCAGTGTCCAGTGAGATAGATACCTACACTACCTATAAAGACGTCTACGTATGTAGATAGCTATATACGTGTTACTACACTACGAGGAAACTCTAGTAGATACTAAATATACCCACATACTCACTCTACTGCACACTACTTACAAGTGACGGACATAAGTTTACCCATATCCAGCGCCGCACATAAGTATATGCAGCTAGGTAGCTACACATACTACACCTAACCTACCTAAGCCCTCCATGCATACGTACGTAGCGTAGTGTAGGGTAGGTGGTACTGTATGTACGCAGCGATCTGCTTCGCCAAGCTTTTACTGAAAATAGTGTTGTATACCCCTGGCTGGGAACTTCCTTGTATCCTGGTTGGCTGTTGATTTCCCAACTGTCGCGACACGATATGCAAACAGATCTGCGCCATCGAATGCTTACACTGGTAGCGCGAACCATAGCACCCTGTACCGCCTGGTTAGGTAGGAGGTATGGTATCAATTCTCCATGGCACGCATTATCCCAAGGGCCTCGTGTGTAGGCACGCCAAGTCGCTGAGCTAGATATGTCAAACAGTGCATAATAAAGAAAACCGGCGTGGATAGCTTGGTGCCAAACCTTCAGCATTACGGAACACTTTGTGTGTCGGGTTTGTCCACATTCGTCAGTATCGTCTATCCCAGACACCTATTCCTCATTCTATAGCGTGTGAAGGCTCCTATATCGAGTCAGGCTTGACATGGCTGTTTCGAATTAGTCCGGGACTAGCAATCTACTCGCTAGGCTACTGAGCATCGTCTCTCCCCCGCCTCTGTTTCGCACTCCATTTAGGGCGTCTAAGCATCTCGTTCTTGGCCCACTCTGGACCCGTTCTGTGCGGATTGACTTAGCTAGCCGTCGCTAGTAGGGCAGTCTGGTTGCGCTTATGCGTAGTATAATGTGTTGCCGCCTTGTGTTGCTCGTAGTAGACCATGATCCTAGAAGTCTTATAATAAAGAATCGACAATGAGGGGGTTCGAGGTTGCCATATCTAGACCTAGACCTACCTAGACCTAGATCACAACTAAAACTGACTAGTACATATGCGGTACCTACACTAGCCTTACCTGACTTGGCAATTGCTAATGCACACTCACTCATAGTGATATGCATATATTGAAACTACCCTTAAGAAGCCTACCTTCCTGTAGGCAGGTGTCCAAGTGTCCAAGCAAGGACCTTATTGTCAAGTAACACCAACAACGTCTCTAGTGTCACAGCCCAGTAAATCGGCAGATTGATTTGTCGTCAGGGTTGGTCAATCACACTTTGCCATCCCTACTCTTTTCACACTTGGTCGGCGCTGCCGGTAAAACACGACCTTATCATGCTCCCATACTGGACCAGAATATAGCCTTCATCGCAACTACCTTCATCTAGGCGGATGATAGCTAAGATGAACCCATTCGATAAGACGCCGACTATCCAGGTAACAAGCATGATGGCTAGCTCGATAATCTTCACGATTTCAGCAAGGATTACGAAACCGTGTTAGCCTCACAGTAGACATCAACCATCCGACCCAAGCACCCAAGCACCCAAGCACCCAAGCACCCGAGTATCCTGGCAACCTCGCAACAGAGAATCTGTGGAGCATTATGTCGTCTTGTTTAGTGACAAAAGCCTGCAGCCTGTACTATGTACATGTAGACTTAGCTATCTAGTGCCCCGTCATATCCCTTGCTCCTATTTCCCGGCCCTGGATCACATAGGCAAGTCGGTAGGTCGCTAAATCTTGACAATCTGGTCCATCACTAGGAGACTCCTAGTCTGCCTCGTAAGATGCCTTGGGCCTTGGCATCCAAATGTGTCGTTTCGAACATTGTCTCCTTCTTTTTAACCTCAAGTATCTAGAAGCCGTTTAATCTCATACGTCTGATGCTTGTTTGGGAACGGCCCTGCTGGCACACCCAAGTACGTCTCCAGACAACGTCAGCGATTAATCACTCCCCTCTATCAACACGAGCAACTTGAACCGAAGTGTTCGAAGACCTTGCTGCACATCGTCTACCACGTTGGGGACGGCATGCGAGATATAAATCAGACGGGTTGAAGTTACTGATCGCCCTCATGCGCCTCTATCTCATCCACGGATATCATTCAAGCCCTGGGATTCGCTACCTACCTACCCCTCGTCATTGGCTTCTATCCCCTTACTTTGCGGAGTAGTATAGATCCCTCAACAGTACGGCCATATATACTGACGTATTCCCCTCTTTTCTGGAGCTCTATCATGGTCGATTGTACATGAGAGACAACAAGACTAGCAACCACTTTTCAAGAGCTTTTTTTTACGATTCTCTACAGCTACTTGGCCTCCCCGGACCAATCACCAAATCGACCGAATTTCTTTCACCATCAGACACCCGATAACATCGATCTGTTTGTTTGTAAGTACTCTGTTCATCTTTAACACATGCCTAAGCGAAACTATTGATAATATTATCCTCTACGGTTAGGGGCTTGCCCATCGGTTCCACTCCTAATTCACATATCATTTCTCTTTCTATCATAACACAACAAAGCCACTAAGATGTTATCCTTGTAGATTATTTACCGCAAACCTTTTTTGCTAGCAGACATGTCTAAGCTATTCATTGGGTGAGAAGGCCCAGCCGATGCTGAATACTATCCGCCAAACCGTACTTATATAGTATATTTAGGGGCCTAGCATGGCACACTGAGGAATCAACATTAAGGCAGAAGTTCGAGGAATTTGGCCCCGTTGAGGAAGCTGTATGATTCCCTAGGTCCTCCGGCCTGTGGGAGGCTGTGCCCTTAGGCTACTACTATAAAGTACACAAGCTGATGGACTATACCACAATAGGTTGTTGTGAAAGATCGAGACACCGGCCGAAGCCGCGGTTTTGGTTTCGTCCGATACACTACTGTAGCTGACGCCGACAAAGCTATTGCTAACATGAACAATGTCGAGTATGTGAAGTCTCTCGACGGGATTTTCGGGTCTAACGCCTTTTGGATTATGACAGGTTCGATGGACGCGAAATCCGCGTCGACAAGGCCTCAGATACCGGACCAAAGAATAGTTATGGTCGAGGAAGTGGATCATATACCGGGCAAGCAGGGCATGTGCAGCAACCACAGATGTACGCGGCCTATGGGATGCCAAATGCTGGTGCGATGTATCCACAGACGTCTTACGGAAGGGGCGGCTATCCATCACAACCTATCGCTTATGGCACATCGATGGCACAGGGTAAGAGCCGCATCTCTACATATGAACACGCCCCTACGCACTAGATCATTGTTAACAACCGTGACTCAGGCTATGGTATGCCCGGGCCGTATGGCTATGTAGACCAACAGGGTGCCCACCAGCCTCAAGGGCCACCCCGATACTAACTTCTTCTCGCGGAGCTTGCTAAAGCTTATAGAGTAATAGGTAGTGGATAGCCAGACTGGCCTCGGGTCCGATCAGCCTCAATCGTAGCTTATTAGTGTCGTACCAGGCTCGTATGCCCCCGAACGAATTATCTCTGGCCTTCGCTACACCCGCTGGCCCCTGCGCCAAAGCATCAACCGACAGAAGCCCGTCGCTCTTCTACCAACATTCTTCCTCAGCACTAGATACTTGATTTCTATACTCTTTGTTACGTATAAAACGAGCAGAGAGAGAAGAGATCGATCTTGAGGCGCTGCTTACATTCTTTCTCGAATGTTTTTCCCTATTATACTGCTTTTTCATGACATCATGGACACACGATCTTTTAACGAATTCCAAAAACTAGGAGGAGGCAAAGCCTATATGCCTGAGAGGCGTGAGGGGCGTATCCCGTGATGGGAAAGGGTTAGGATTGGGTCTGTTAGAGGATAGTTTCAACTATACTTAACTGAAGACAACATCGAGGAGTATATCGGGGAGGGATATGGAGATAGCGTCTGATGACCCCTAAGAATTCCACCCTTTACGAAAGAAATTCTCTACGCCCTCGTTATGTGCCGTTGATATGCGCTTGGCTCTATGCTGTCTTGTCTTAGTCTATAGACTAGGGTGTGTATCTTGTCTTGTCTAATCTCGTGGGTAATCTAATGACTGATATCACACTATATTGCTTTCTCCTCATTTAAGCCTTCTCGGTCTCCTCCTGTTCATCCACACTGCTCACCTTCGTGAACTCATGCGCCACAGGTTCCAGAGGGCCATTCACGTTCACATCACTCCTGACTTTGCCGCTCTTAATCCGCCTCTCGACCTCACGTAGACGGTCTGATAGATCTGTCACATGGGCGTCTCCGCTTTNCGGGGCTGAGCTCGTTCAGCGCCTTCTCAAGTTCGAGGAGGTAGTCGCGGTTTAGGCCGCTCGGACCCTCGCTGCGCTGGATATGTTCGGCCTGTTTACACGCTGGAGTTAGTAATTACCGAAAAGAGTAAGATTTCAGCTCATGTTTCGGGAGCATGCAGGCGAAATGAGGCCGAATATATGCCAAAAGAGGGATATAATGACTCCAGGGAACTAACTAGGGCTTGCGGATCTTGCGGCCCGACGAACTGGTCGTTGTCCGGCGTCCCGATGTACACGAGCGTGCGGATCG
>JAPUUL010000658.1:0-15467 GCA_029590625.1 Lasiodiplodia mahajangana
GGCGGTGTGCGGATGTTGCGACAGAAGAGTCGAGGGCTGGAATACTGCAACTGCTGTCGGCGGTATCAGGCGTGACCGTGCTGCACTGATGAGTCCCAAATGTCGGCAGGTGAGGGCTACCGTAATCTGGTGTATTACTACTGTATTCGAAGATACCATTGGTGTCTGCGACAAGGGAATCAATGGCTGTCAGGACCCAGGTGCCTGGGGACTTCGGAGTCTCGGTAGAGGTATTGCTTGTATTTGGTGGGATCACGAGAGACGGTTCGAGCGGAAGCGAAGGTTGGCGTAAGCCATCCAATGTTTCGTATAGATGGCCGTTGAGCTGAAGCAAATCTAACGTCTTTTGAAGGGTTTTCTTTTCTGCCCCAAAAAGCAAAGCTGTAGTTAGTGTGGCTTCGCGCCAAATACGCCGAAAATCTCATGTAATACATGATGAGTTAGGTGGCAGCGGTATGCTGCATTTACTCACCCCTAAACCTGCGCTGTGCCTCGCGATTTTGCACACGTCGGCGTTCTAGGATCTTTTCGGCGCTGCGATCTGCCATAATTCTAGTTCACCTGATGAAACGGCATTGATATAGAAATCTTAGCGGCTTTGAACTGAGCACGTCGTGATGGCTCGTCCATGAAGAAAATGGTGTGGTATATGATGCGTATCGCGTTACAGGCAAGCCGAACGTTAAGATGCGGCCCTGAATCTTTAGATACAACATGATGCTCGCAATATCGTATCAATGTCTTTCCAAAAAGGCGGGCCGCTACAAAAGTCGGGTAGTAGTATCTGCAACCCTAGTTACCTGCTTAATATGTACGACATACAAAGGTCCTACATTTGGAGATGGTGATTTAACGCATAGAAGGTCGCTCCTATCAGCGGCTGCTTGTGAGGAAAAGTTCCGTGCATGGATCCTAGGCTAGCACATATCCTATTTAAGCAGCTCTGCTGCAGCTTATCCTACCTGTATCAACCACACACCTGACTGCAACGGCATAATAACTATCGAAGGATCATGTATGTGTCAATAGAATCCTTCGGCAGAGTTTCACCGTGACATGTATGTATCATTTTAGGTGCTATTTCGCGGGCCTCCAAGGTAGACAGAGTAAAGTGGTGTATCTGCACATGTAGTGGAACTGTCACCCAGTTACCAGTGTAGTGGATTACCACCTTAGATCCTCACATACTACCTAAGCACCTAACAGTAGTAGTTATATGAGATAGTCTTATCGGGATATCCTGCATGCGCTAGTAGTTTAATATGATATGATGAGATATGATATGATGGATGCGAGAATAGCGGCCAAGATTGGCTACGGAGCTACATACTTAATGTAGTGTGGTAGTTCTTCATGCAGGGTGAAGCTGTGCCACATTTCAAAAACCCGACTTTTCATTAGAGACAAAATGTACCCAGGAGGTATGGTGCTAGTGAAGATTTGGTGGCCAAGCGGCGACGAGGTGTCGTACTCCCCTCCTCTTCACTGAGAAATAACTTTCCTCTAGCAGCAGCAGCAGAAAGTCTTGGGACTTCCGGTGGTTCGATAACCACAGCCTACCTAACCTAAGGCTACACTACCAAGTATATGTATTCTACTAGAGGTAGGCACTCAAATGACTGGGGTAGTTAAACAGGCAGTTATCAGTTGAGAGGCTATGCTTTCACCGAGCGGAGTCGGTGGGGAGGTGGGCCTGCATCTTTGCGCCTTAGGTAGCCGATCCCTCGGGATTCTTGGCTCTCGGTAGGTGCCGTAGAGCTTAGTGAAGACGCTAACTATGTAAGTACGGTCAGAACCTAGAGACCACCTAGACCTGCCACTTTTCATAGCTGGACCTTAATCCCTGCCAGCTTAGTTTGGTCTAGTTTGACGACCAAATCTATTAAGAAACCTATGCGTACATCATCTACGCCAAGCTAATTATTCGTATGCAATAGCGTTTTTTCTTTCTGGCTGTAACGACGTATAATTGGGCTGAGCGTAGGAGGTGGGAGCGTATTACTTTTGGATACCTCTGACCCTTGTGACTGCCTTACATAGTCGAAATAGCAGGGCAGGCATCAAACTGAACGTGTGAACTTCAGGCTCGTTGTCGCACAGTGCAGCTGACCGCGGGGAAGCGATAAGGTCGAATAGCTGCATACTATGTTGATTTGCTGTTCTTGTCAAGCCTTACAGTAGGTTCAGCATATGCTCATTCTATCAATCCAAACGACAGCTCAGCCTCAGATAATACCGACTCTAGTGATCAACACCACTTATTATCAAGTAGTCACAACAATGCCTGGTCCTTTACTCATATTTATCCCTGCAGCTTCCGCGCTACCTTCCTTCTATGATACAATCGTCGAAGGGGTAGCCAAGCACGGCTACGAGATGGAAGCCCTGCACATCCCAAGCGTCGGTCTAGAGACAGGCGCGAGACCAGGCGCGCCTCCGACCATGTACGACGATGTAGCTTYCATTTCCAATGCCAACTCTGCTGTCATGACAAGTTGCACTCCACAGCCGGCTGACTCCATGAAGCCCGCACGAGAACTCGCCATCGGACGAGACATTTCTGAAGGTAGCATTCCTCGGGCCGTCTCCTTTCTACCGTTGCTTGTTGCCTTCATATTGTGAAACTCGTGGGACATCTCCTCAGCAAAGTCGTCGACGCCACCTACGAGCGCAACCTTGACACGGCGGGACTGGATCGCTTCACACGCAGCATCTAGTGACTCGACCGCCGTAGCACAAGTTCCCGTGGGCGTCTTGATTGGGCCTGCAGCTCCAAAAATAAGCATATTTGTCCAAGCAGCCATGGAGTTGAGATAGGACTCTTGAAGGATGTCGCTCTGCACGGGTTTCTCAAGATACCGGTCTTGGTACATGCGGCGTGCTGCAGTCAGGCTTCCTACCCCCGTGCCAAGGCAGTTGGCGAATTCCGATATGTGGATGTATTGGTATAGCTCGTAAGGATCCTCGATGCCTGAACTATACATGGCCTCGCACACGCAGCAAAGTGCGTATAAGGTAATCGGGTCGACTTGGGTAATAATGTCTTCTGGAATACCATAGGTAGCCGGATCCCATCCACTTGGTAGCTGTCCGGCCACAAATTGATCAGATGGAATCGACTTTGGCACTAGGAAAGTCGCACCCCGTTTAACAGTGACAACCCAAGTATCGGGATTTGACCCTGGTTTCGGGGAGATGGTTGCTTTCTCTCCGTGGCGGAGTTTGAACGACCTAGCTAGATGCTCAGATGCCTCGAAAGGTGGTAGATCATCATCGATAACCAATTCATGCAGGAACTCCTTGCGAGCGGGATCATAGCCATCCAGCAGTGTAGGGTCGATAACACGGATCCCTGCGTGACTCATTATATGTGCTTCGTATCTTGCCCGAAAATCTGCTTCATCTACGGGCTCAGAGGTCTTCTTATCAACCCAGCCAACGTAGGGCTTTCCTTTGATGACGCCGTCGAAGTGCTTGATCAAACCCATTATCCAGGCCATCTCTGTCAGGCCATTATGGCTCAACTGCCCCGATTGTTCCATTTCCCATCGCGTTCGCGATGAACCCCAAGGCCCGAGCTCCGAAAAGCCAGTGATCACCACGGTGCGGCTCAGATCCACGATATCAACCAGATCTTCCAGCTCTGCGGTTATGCGAGCATGGTCGGATAACGTCGGAAACATTTGGCGAATATTCGAGCGCACTCCGCTCGGCTTAGGACTATGTCCATCCTTTGATTCCGCCGACGCGCCGTTGAGTACTGCGTCATGCTTGAGTCGCTCGCTGACTAGAGCCTTTCGTACCCGACGTTCCGTGGTTATCTCCTTGCGAATCGCTGAGATCTTCTTGAAATCCCTAAATTCCTGAAGCCCGCCGCTCAGGTCAGCATAGACAGGGCTGACATCGGCTAACGCTATAATGGACGGACAGAGGAGCGCTAGAATGTTCAGCGCCATCTCGGCAGGTGAAAAGGTAAGTACGCCAAGTTTCTCAATCCCTTCTGCCACGATGTTATTGGCACTCATGAGACCCGTTCCGCGCGTCCAGCCGATAACGGCACCAATAATGGAAACTTGGTCTGACCAACTTTCGGAATGATAGCGGTTGAACAACGCTTCTAGACCTAGCTTGGACTCGGAATATAACCCGTCCCCTCCAAAGTTGCCGTGATTGGGGGAGAGCGGCAGAATAACAGCCGCTGGTCTTCCCCTGATCCTTTGTTGATCTTTGGCTTGCGCTATAGAACCTATAAGCCGCTCTACGTTAACCAACATGGCACGGTGAGCGAGCTCAGAACGCCCATCCAGACCATCCAGCTGACGTCCAGCTTCGGGGATAGCAGCAAATGGGATAACGAAATCAAGGTCCAGGCCCAGACCGCTCTTCTTGTCGTATATGTATGCGACCAACGCTTCGCAATCTTTCTTGCTAGCGGCGTTGAACGGGAGGAGGACTAATCCAGACCCTCGGGCACCGCAGGTTTTATACATCTGGCGGAAAAACTTGGCTGCCGTGGATGGCGCCCGGCTTGTGGTAACGACAACCTTGGCACCGCCAGCTAGAAGGCCACGTACAATCTCTGCGCCGATGGAACCGGGACCTGCGCCGGTGACTAGAGCAGTCTTATTCGAAAAGCCGAAGCCTCTAGGGCTCTCTGCGGACGAAAGTAAGTCTAGATACATATGTGTGAGATGCGCATCGAATTTCCATCCATCTGACGTCTGCTTGCGCAGGTGGACAAATGGTTTACTATTGGTCGCGGTTGAGTGGAGAAGGGTCGAGTAGTTGATGGGAACATGCGAGCTAGGGTCCTGTTTCCGAGGTACCTCTGTATATGACAGTTGACCTTGGTCGTCAATTGTTGTTCGGGGACCTAGTGCTTGTTGGTAGTAGCGAAAGACGGGATTTGCGTTATGGATGGCCGGCTTGTGGGAGAGCAGCTGTCTGGCTATACCTGAAGTTGCTCCTGCAGTTGAATGGTGGATCAGCATGTCTTCTAGTGCTGAAGACCATCGGTTGCTGAGTGCCTGAAGCTGAGCCGCTGAGATCTCCGGCATTTCCCCTGCAGTTGCGGCATTCAATACACGAGCGGCATCCTCCCGGGCCCAGTTCCACCACGACTTATAGTTTCGTTCCTGAAGAGGTGTGAAGATACCCTGCACTCCTGTAAGGAATTCGTCTCCGAGCTCGGCTCGCCAGCCCTCAAGCTCGTCCTGTGTCTCCCCGTCAGATGATACGTCGGAAGTATAGGACCCTGAGACGGTATCTATGTTTAAATGACGCGCAAGTATCTGGAATTGTTTGTATAGGAAATCGTTCTGGTCCTTCTTCAATATTTCTAGACTTGCCGCATCGACTGTGTTCGCTGCTGCCCCCGGCTGCCCCGAAGAATCGAGTGCCGATCGTATCTGGAGTGAGACGCCGGCATGTGCCCCGTATCGAGTTACGACACTGTCAAAGAAAGCGTGAGCCAGTTCGACCTCTGGTATCCTGGCTGATGGCTCCATCGTAACACAGTAGCAGAGAACGGTTGTGCGCCGGTTAGTGTCTAGGCCCCAAGCCGTTTCTAGGTGATTAAGCGCATCGGTTTGAGTATATCCACCGGGCATTTTCGAGGCAAATAACCGCTCAATGAGTTTCCTCATTTGTTTACCCGGGTTTCCTGAAAATGCCGACGCGAGCCTTGCTCCCAACGCATCGAGAGCCCAGTCCTCACTGCCTTCCGGGAGATCCCCAAATTCGGCAGCGAGATCCCCTATGACCTCGTTCTGAAGGACAGATTTACCTGTTATTCATGCCGTCAGTAAGGATCAGGCTACGTTGGCAATTGACTTACCGGCAGAGAGAGAACGTATTGATGTTTCCCTCGGAATCTCATCGAAAGCCTTTCTAAACTTTTGGGCGACAATGGCTAATATTACGTCGGTGGGTGTCAAGTCCACGTCAGCTACGACAGCCTGGACGCTAGGCACTTGTGCAGATATAGCGGTATTGGCAGAGGCTTTAGCAACCTCGGGCGCCTTCTCAGGTACTTGTGCTTTTTTAGGTACATCTTGGGCGGGCTGCGTTGTGGTCTCCGGCTTGATGGTTTGATGCAGTGTAGTATTCTCGCCGTCATATTCAAAGGTGATCTTTCTTAAATCATTTTCATCTCCAGTAAAGAGGAATTCTCGATTTATGGAATGTAATAGATCTTTCTCGCCGGTGATCTTGTCGGCTGACTTTTTAGCGAGAGAGGTCAGGACTTTAGCAGGACCAATCTCAATAAAGCGTTGGATATGCTCGTCCTGTTTTAGGAACTGTCTTTGAGTATCGATCCTACGCATAACTCATGAGCGTCTGCCAAATGACTTGGGCACTATTTACTAACCATTTAACCGGAAAGGCGAACTGATGCCTGTATAAAGTATCAGTATACACAATAGCAGCGTTCAATTAACTTGGATGAATTTTAACGTACGTTAAAAGCTCTATTAAGAGTTTGTGAGCTAAGTCCTGGCTAGCCGAGCCTTGGTTGCCCTCCTGAGGTAGTTGTATCTGAGTCATGATTTCTTCCGGGAGTGCTTCACTAGATGGAGGACTACAGGGTGGTCGGAGGCGACCATACAAACTATTTCTTAACGACCAACGGATGTACGGTTAATGAGTAGACGACCTGATGGCAATAAAAGGAAGCCAACCTTTAACAACACGCAATACAATACTAATAGAATCATTTGTAATCCTGTCGAGAGACAAGATACGAAGTCTGAGTGACGGTCAGTCACTAATGCGTATCCATGTCGCCGACAGCTTGGATGTTGGTATTTCCGATAGTCATAGCTGAGTAACATAAGCGCGGCGTTCTTTCCCGGGGTTGCCATTGCCGAGGAACGAACAAGAATGTCAATGTGTTATTATCGGGAGACTAATGCACATGAAATTGGGACGTTGGGCCGGGGCATCTCGGTCACGGAGATCAGGTTTCGGTCTCGGTCGCCGGGCCCGAGAATACTCGATAGGGAGATTCCGGAGAGCGCACTCCGGATTAGGACCCGACGGTATTAATCTGAAAGCCTTTTGATATAACTGGGTGTGTAGGAAAGATCACACTGCCATATTGAAGATTATCTAGCCCATTACCGCTACACCAATCCAACATTGACACCGTTGTCATAATAGACAGAAATTTTAACGCACATTGCCCCTTTTCCTACTTTCATCATGCCTGGTGTCACAAACACCGTCGTTTCCACGAACGGCGACAGCGGCACGACGAAGACAAAACAGGATGTGCTGCACGTCATAGATAGCCGGACGGGGCAGTATCAGGCCATCGCTATTAAGAAGAACGCCATTAGCGCGAGTGAATTCAAGGGCTTCAAGGCACCAAAAGACGCACAGCACCCAGAATACCAAAATGAGCAAGGATTACGAATCTACGATCCTGGTTTCTCAAACACGGTCGTTAGTGAAAGCAAGATCACCTATATGTAAGTTATTCGGCAGTTGAACGATGCCTCAGGTGTTCTAACCCTTCCCTCAGCAATGGCCTTCAGGGTGAGATACACTACCGTGGCTATTCGATCAACGATATCGTCGGCAAAAAGACATTCACCGAAATCTCCCACCTTCTCATTTGGGGCAAATGGCCAACCCAGGAAGAAAAGAACAAGTTCCAGCAGAAACTCAACAGCGTTCCCTTGCCGGACGGTTCCGTCTTCCAGGTCATTCGCTCATTTCCGTAAGCAGCAATATAACCCATAAGTCAATAAGCTTTCTACCTTTCTTCCATCCCCTAGATGTGCCATGAACTGATCTCAAGACCTCGACGGTAGGAAGAACGGGTCCATTATTGGCATGATGATTGCGGGCCTGTCTGCCCTGCAATCTTGCGATATGGATGCCATCCCCGCTCACGCAGCTCAAAATCTGTATATGGGGTATCCTGAACGAGTTGACGAACAAATTATACGGGTTATGTCGAGTCTGTCGGCTATCACAGCAGCAGCATACTGCCATCATATGGATATCCCCTTCACACCACCGCGGGCAGACTTCTCATACATCGAAAACTTCCTCCTTATGGTGGGTCTTGTCGACAAGCAAACGGGCTTACCAAGCCCTCGATACGTCAGTGTGCTTGAGCGTCTATGGGCCGTTGTTGCCGACCACGAGATGACATGTTCAACAGCAGCACTCTTGCACACAGCGTCGGCCCTTCCAGATGTTATCTCATGCGTAACATCTGCTTATTGCGCTCTCTACGGCCCCTTGCACGGTGGCGCTATTGAGGTTGCGTATAAGCAAATTCAGGAAATCGGCAGCGTTGATGACGTGTCAGCAAAGCTAGAGCGCGTGAGAGCAGGTAAAGAAAGACTTTACGGCTACGGCCATCGCGTCTATCGTGTAACCGACCCGCGCTTTACATTTATCCGTGATATCCTCGACGAGCTCTCGGACGAGGTGTCACAGGATCCCCTGCTTCGCGTAGCTTTTGAGCTAGATCGCCAGGCTTCTCAAGATGAGTACTTCGTATCGAGGAAACTCCGCCCGAATGCAGACTTCTTTGCAGCATTGGCGTATAAAGCACTGTATGTTTTATTGTAATTCTTAGACGTCCTAGTTTCCTAGGCGTCGTCATCGATGAAGCCGTCAGAACTCAGAGCCTATCACGCTGACTGTGCCATTAGGGGATTTCCACCGGAGTTTATCCTACCGATCTCTATTCTATCGCGAACGCAAGGTCTTATGGCTCATTGGAGGGAGGCCATGCTGGGTAAGTGGTCATTCAAAAGCTCCAAGCCCTGCCGTTGCCAATTATTTTCATTCGCTATGGCACTTAACAGATTACTGACATTGCCTAAATTATAGAAGGTGGGGCACGAATCTGGCGGCCTGGCCAGGTGTATACGGGTGACCTGGGCAATACCATGTAATAACGAGCCAGAGGCAAAGAATGATACCAACTTTAGAGTCAAATTTGCCTTCAGGCGTTAATAGACTGCAATGATACAAAGAGTCTTTCACTAGATATATCGCCATTCACTAGCCGGACATGCCTCAATACTTTTAACACCTTATTCGCGTCAGTGACGTTCAGAATGGACATTATATTCATGAACTAGTCCCAAAGTGCTCTTGAGACTTTACCAATCACTAGAGCAAAACATTTGAACCATTGAAATGGCACACATCCTTCCGGCCTCATTGAGTAGTGAAAATTAAGGCAAGTAAAAATGTGTTGAAAGTGGCGGGTGAAAGGTCTAGGGTGAAGTTAACGCGAAAGAAAAGACCCCTGAATCAATCTAGTCCCTTCTCGTGATGACACATGATGGCCTTGAGAAGTATGAACCACCGACTTTCTATTTTGGATGGATTCGTCGAATTAAGTATCCTGATCGGCTCACCGTCTCCGAGAGCTGGATTTCCAACGCACTATACATAAAGCTCTATGATTAATGTTGAAAGTATGTTAGGTCAAACGTAAAGCAATAACGGAGAAGTCAAGGAGTGGCTCCAAAGGCTTCATTGGGCAAATGGGTAATAATACAACAACTTTAGTGTGAGGTACTCGCAAATCGGAAGGTTGCACCGGCTATTAGGGATTCAGCTGAGTTGAATTTGCAAGAAAACCAAACGTCTTGATAACGAAAGGGGCCGTCGCTAAACCATGAAGCTTGGTGGCGTTGGACTACGTAACACTACGGTTCGGAGGGTTGATGGTACTTTGGAAAACGAACAGGATGCAGCTAGGTCGGGCTTGATGACATGGGCATAGCAAAGTCCGAATAGGACCAAGTACCTTAAGTACCTAATCTTTATTCTCAAAACTCATAACCGTGGAGCATAGGCTGGGGAGCTTACACGTTTTATGCTACTTCGATATATCTCAACTATCCCATTCGTTGTCAGGCTAATTTTTCTGCTCCTATAGAGGCTCTCGATCTTCACGTTGATATAAATTACCCAGTTACGAAGCATCAAGCCGTCCGTGCAAGCTTGCCTTTTCCGGCCGTCATTCTCCCACTCGCAACTCGGTCGGCGTCTTGCAAAGGTAACACAATATCGCTATAAACAACTTGGCGGAAAGTATCGTCATCTAAGGAGAACCGGTTGGCTCTGAGGTCGCATTTTATGCAATGCTCTATAACTTCTCGAATTTCAGAGGAGCTAATCCACTCAATTCGCCTTAGTATTCCCTCGATCCTGGCGAAGCCTTTGGTTGTTGTGTAGTCAAATATGTCTTCTAGCGGAGTTCCACTCAAGTCAACATCTTCGTCGTCCCAAAGTTCGTATATAGGCTTCCACAGTATAACCTCTACTAGGAAGATACCTAGGTGATACAGAGTTAGTTCTCCCGCTTCTTCGCTTGAGGGGTTATGGTTCAGTGATGTGACCGAGCCCTCTGCCTCATTAAGCGACTGCTTTGCCAAATAAAGCCCGTCAAAATCGACGCGGCCATGACGTAGAATTAGAAACACATCTTTTGTGGTGAGGTTNGGGGGGCATCCATCTTGTGCCGTGCATGAATAAAACACTGGAAGCTGCCGTGGCGGCAAAATGGTACTTTCGAGCAAGCGAGGGCCGATGCTTCTGGGAGAAAGCATCCCAGATGCTAATTGTGATACACTCATTGTTTTCATCAGATGATCTAAGGGGAAATACTTCGAACCTCTGTCGTGTCTGCGCTGTCGCATCAAGGAGGTATCCAAAAGCACCCTGGTATTCGACGCCCGGCTGCTTACTGCTGAGCGTGCGGCATATGTCCTTCACTTCTATGAGTTGCCGGCTCTCTCGTGCAAGCGACGAAATGTGCTGGAAAGAGTCGGCGGTGACTTGGGGGGATATGCTAGCTCCTCGATCCGCCGTCGATCCGCCATCTATTGGGGAAGGGGTTTGTACTACGCCTGTGGCTGTATTATCGCCCATAAACCTCACTTGGGCGAACCTCGACTTCTTTGCCACCACGGTGGTAGCCGTAGGAAGCACGGTTGTCGCACACACGTTCATAGGAATGTCGGCTAGTCGGAGAACAAGCTCGTCCCATACCCAGCTGCTGTGGGCTTTACCTTTGGCGTTTTGTGGCTTATTAGCAAAGACAAGGTGGAAATTGAGTCGCTTTACTAGCGCCTCTTCATCCTGTACTCGTCCTATGACCCTGGGCGCAGGGAGACCGAAATTTATGCCGTGGGACTGAGCGCAGGTACAAGACAGGCTAGATTTCAAAGCGTTATAAATGCTTTTTGCTATTGCTTGTAACAAGCTGAAAAGCTTCTCTTGCGACCGAACTTTCCGATAAGGTTCATTTCGCAAATTGCCAGCCATCATCAGGTCGAGTTTTTGATTCATGTCAGACAGCCTCTTCAAGGCATCTTCATGGGTCGAGAATTGCAAAGCGATTTTGATCATATCTCTTTTACCGATCGGCCCGTCGTCGACTCTGATCTGTTTTAACAGCTTAGCGCCGGTATCGCGAATGGGCTGCAACTATAAAACTCAACGGGATCGAATTTGGGATTCCACCGTACGTCTACACAACAGCCAACACCCTGAAGCCTACGGGTTACAAGAAGGAACTGACCTCGCAATTTGGACCAAGACCTAGCTTTGACCTGATTTCTTCGACGGCTTCCCGCATGGAATGTACTAGTGTCTTGAAATCTTTAAGCGTATGGTCAAGTCTCCGCTCGACGCGGGCCTTGGTGTCAGGGTCTTGCCATAGAGGACCAAAAGGCTCTGTAAGCAGAGGCGCTAAGTCTTCAGGATCTACTATGCCTGCCAACAGCGTCTCGCACGTATTCCTGAGTATGGTTTGCTCGGTACTCAGGCCCGTGGCTAGAGAGTGCATCACCTTTGCGCGGCGCCGCACGATCTGTATCGTCTGCATCCCACGCTCGTAGTGCTCCAGAGCGGAGATGAGAAGAGGGATGGAACCGAGGACAACACCGACAACTTCGAAGCCTGACATGTTATCGGCTTCGGGTTACCACCGCGCACAATCGGTTTAAAAGGACAATAAATGAGAAATAAAAAGAAATCGCAGCAAAATAACACGACACTCCGACGTTACGTATGGGTAACGGGGCCAGGTGGATAAGACAGGGACTATCGAAATGAAGAGGGGCTCGGCGGCTCAAAAGCCAGCGTCGCACACCTGCTTACCGTTAGCGTGCTATAAATACTGTGAGCGGAGTCCTAGATAGGATGTAACCCCGCCGCCACGCTGACATGGTTATGTAACGGCCTGAGATGGAGGGGTTGCCAAACACCTTATTGAGATCTTGGATAGCCCTCCATGGCTAATAAAAGGGTCATTTCTTGCGACTCGGATCGTTCTATATACAGGAATGGCCTCCAAGGAGGTAGCAGGTTCGATCGCGGACCACGTCGCGAAGAGTCTAACCGCATTTACAGCGATCAATACCGTCGGGGCTAGAACCAGGCTTAGTGACTCTCAAATAGCATCAGCGGAAACGATAAGCGACCAGCTTTCCAGGTTCAAATTATGGGCGGGGAATATAGGTGCACATCGGACTGGCCACAGCTCTTTGGATTATCGCCTCCGAGACTCGTCTCACCTCCATGCGCAGGTAATAAAGCTGCTTGACGATTTAACAACATCACTAAATGAAGGTTTGATATACAACCACTCCTAGCAACATGTTATATCACTGATGAGGTCTAGTACATTCGATCCTCTCGGGAGAAACGCTTCCATGGGAACAGGACTTGGGGGAGATGGATGGGCTAGACGAGGAGCTTAGGGATCTTCTGTTGAACGAAAGCTTCGAGTTCAACTCGGAGTTAGATCAGTTGTCGAAGGAAATTGCCGATACCATTAGTAATTTGTTACGGCTCTCCATGTCACTCCGCAACCCAGCACCCCACGATCGCTTCATGTCGACTGAGTATGCAAAGGTGCGCTACTTTGAAGCAAACGACAAGGCCCATGTAGAGGCCAAATTCCCGAGAGCCAGCCAAACTCTGGTCATAAGGTTAGGCCAGGCACTATCCCAGAGGCGTCAGTATTTCAGATACCGGGAATCTCATCATGAGAAACTAGCCCGTGGCTTGTTTGACTCCGGGCGGTCCGAAGCTGGTGCCCAAAGCACCGTTGCGTCATCCATTCCCCGAGGAATGAGAGTCCCTGGAACTACCCCGGTATTCGGAGAACTCGATGAGGATGAGCGGTCCGACACAGGTTTCTCTCAGACTTCATTCGCTACCACAGCTCCAGATTCTGAGCGCCTTAGAATACCGCCTTTGCCGAAGAAGTCCAATGATGGCCCTTTCGAGTGCCCCTTCTGTTTTATGCTGATATTTGTGAGTAGTACACATCAATGGAAGTAAGCATGACACCCTCGATTTAGTAATAAGGTTGGTTGCGTGCTGATCTAGACAATAGAAAACACGTTCTCCGCGACCTACGACCGTATGTTTGCTTGGCTAAAGACTGTCCAGCAGCTAGTAGGGAATACGGGCGTCGTCACGACTGGATGAGTCACATGTTTGNAAAAGCACTGGAAAAGCTGGGCATGCCCATATCAGTGTGAATCAGAATACGCCACCGAAGCAGATCTACGCAAGCATGTTACCGGTAACCATGGTCCCATCACAGAAATGGAGCTTAATACAGTGATAGCAAGATGTGGTCGGAATCAATCACTCTCTACAATTTTCCCTGTCGAGTGTCCGCTTTGTTGCGATACCTTGCAGTCTGTTCAGCAATATCAGCGACACATCGGTCGCCACCAAGTCGACCTGGCTCTGTTTGCCCTTCCTAGGATTAACGACGACGAGCCTGACGAACGGAGTGAAGACCAGGACGCCACGTCTATTCACAGCGGTAGCAATTCTGAAGTGTTTAGTGACGATATCTCCGCCGCGGAATCAATTGCATCGGCTGAAATTGCTAACAACGTTCTGGAGGACCGGGGAACAGAGGGGGGGGCGTCATTCTAATGGTGAGTCTGGGCTTGACAGACCCTGGGCGAACGATTCGCGGTTGATAAGACAGGGGGCAAGAAGGCAACCCAAGGGCGCGTGCTAACAACTAATGCAGTAGTAGGAGAGACAATGGCGGAATACGATAATAGTGTCGATAACGAAATTAAAAGGATAGGTCGTGAGTTAGCCAACTTAGCCAGGGAGGACGCTCAGCTACGCAATAATGCGCCAGCAACCCAACCTATATCTGCTCAGGAAAGCGAGCAAACAACGGTATCAGGGCCATCCGATTCTGAGTTATCTGAAAACAATCGTGGGCGCTACGGAGAGGCCAACGACCGGCGCGGTTACATCCAAAGCTCGTCACCCAACCACTCACGCGAGCCCGAGGGGCGTGATATGAAGGACTACGGTGAGTTAGAGCAACTCGTCAAGCAAAAAATAGACCTTGAGTGGCCAAAGGATGAGGAACTCGTGCTGGCTGAGATGAGCCGCAGTATTTCTGGGCGCAATATGAGCATTCTCCTAGATGAGAATATAGAAGAGCTTGAGAATGGTGCACGTGAGAAGCAAAAGAGGGACTACTCCTACGGCGATTCCTCACCCCCACTTCTGTCTACGTCTCAAGGTATAGGAGGGTCGACGATTGAACGAGAGGTTGTTACGCATTACGAGGATGTAGAACATGGTCGGTGGCACCCTATTACCTCTTTCCGCGCGTTAATACTGATAGAAAACATAGGTGTCGTGCGAGTGAGCCCACCAACCCCTCCTATAAACCCAGATGATGGGAGATTTGTGAGTAGTGAGGTTGGCTCGTCTGAGGAGAGTTGGCTGCAAGAGGTCAACAAAGTTCCTCTCCAGGAGAAGCTCAATGAAGATAGTCGTCCTAACGATAAGGACGCCGAGGCCGTTGAGGAGTACAGGAAAGTAGAGGCTGAACAGCTACTTGAAGAAAATGAAAAGATAAAGAAGCGCGACGAAGAATACAAAAGACGGATGCAGGAGCAACTGCTTAAGTCGGGCCTTAGCGAGGAAGAGATCAACAGTGTCCTAAAGGGTAAAAAGGGAGGCACTAAAAACGAGAGGAAAGGAAAGGGAAAAGAGGAAGATAGTGTGGTTACCGAAGACAACTCGCGGCCCACCTATACGCGCATGGCTAGGCGTCACCTGTCGCTTGAGACGTTGCGTGTCTACAATATTGATTATGTACTTGACCAGGTCAGTATCCAAGCCCCAGTTACACACATTCATGCTAACGAAGGAGTGGAGGATCCTGAATACGTGCTGATTAAGCGATGGGTTCCCGAACCTGAACAAGATATTCTTTGGAAACACACGAGGGTAATTCGCCAACAGCGCATTGGGGGTCACAACTCGGCGACTCAAGATGATGAAACGGAATCCAACCGGCTTGATCCCGAGTGGGTTCGTAAGAAAAAAACATAGAAAGCAATCCCGATCCCAATCCCCCTCCATGCTCATGTACCTTGCTTGCGCAAGACCATCATAAGAAAAAAAGTTTTTATGCTTGATTT